>JBBPSB010000011.1:45476-151074 GCA_038093375.1 Xerocomus brunneocitrinus | reverse complement strand
GGTATATCAACTTCTTCATCCCTCCTTCCATTTTTTCACCACTGTTCATTCACACTAAATCATGTTTTAGCTTCAAGTTTGTGAGGTAAACAAGGTTTCTGCCGGCATCGCGCGGCACTCATCTAGTGAGATGATTGGCTGAGAAACATGGGTCACTGCAGCGTGACATCCTGTCACACTCTGCTTGTTGCTTTCCTCGTCGACGGCGACTACAAATGTCTTTGGCCCGCTCGCGTCTTGGTGTCGGGCTCTCGCATCGTTTGCTGGACCCGCAGCGCTTTATTGCGTTACGTTCTGCATCTGCCTACCGGAACATTTCCACTACCCGTTGTATCCGTGCCGAACCTCTCGATAGCCATGGCACACTAGAAGGTCCTGTCAGAATCAGGTCACCTGCCGCTACAGGTACATTGACTGCCCAAGATGAGCCGGACAAGCACACAGACTCGTACAAGGACGGCCCAAGTGCCATTGACAAGGCAGTTCACCTTTTCTTCTTCACCGAAATCCTCCGAGGTAGGCCGACGCATGGAAAGACGTATGGACAGCGTCTAAAATTTCATAGGGATGTGGATTGTCATGGAGAATTTCTTCAGGCCGCCTTATACTATCATGTACCCATACGAGAAGGGTCCGCTGTCTCCCCGCTTTCGTGGTGAACATGCCTTGCGGAGATACCCGAACGGCGAGGAGCGCTGTATTGGTATGTCACTCCAAATACCCAGTACACTCGCCTCACGTTTCGCACCAGCTTGTAAACTCTGCGAAGCAATTTGCCCTGCTCAAGCTATCACTATTGAAAGCGAGGCGCGTCAAGACGGATCGCGGCGGACAACTAAATACGGTAATACCTTTTCGGACTCATACCAACCTGTGACCTTCATTTTATTACAATTAGATATTGATATGACAAAGTGCATTTACTGTGGTTTCTGCCAAGAAGCTTGTCCAGTGGACGCCATCGTCGAAAGTGGGCTCATTTTCATCATGATTCATGTTCAGCTGACACGCCTTTCCGCAGCGCAAAATCAGGAGTTTTCGACAGAGACCCGCGAGGAGCTTTTATACAACAAGGAAAAATTGCTAGCCAACGGTGACAGAGCCGAAGCAGAGATCGCAGCTAATCTTCATTGTGAGTCACTCGCCCCGTTCCGCAGAATCTCGGTTTATTTTTATGGCAGCGGACCATGTGTACCGGTGAGGGAGGGGGAATCGATGACGTGGCACTGGGTCGTGTAATTATCATTCCTTCAATATTCAACTCGAACACCTACTCGAACTGTGACCTTCTGTTTGATCTTTGTCGGGTGACCCATACAGAATGAGTCAGGCGTTCGGAGGGTTTTTCCCGATCGCAGTTCTCTTCTCATGTTTCTTCTGGAAGGACTGACAAATCCATCAATCTGTGGATTCGCACTCGGCATCCACATCCGATGACTCTCATCCTTGACGACGCCATTTGCCACAACATCGCATCTGAGCCAGGAGGTAGGTAATGGAGCGATCACATAGCCTCCGCCAACACTATGAAAATGACCAAGCATGGTCAAAACATATGCCAGTATATCACATTGGGTGTTGCTGACCAGCTAGCGCAGTCCGATTTCTAATGCTGTTCGAGGCGGTAGCACCCTTGTACCATGTCACACCAGATGTTCCCCTTGCGGGTGCACTACTTGGAATGGCAACCACAATCAAGCCACCCGCTAGCCAAGGTGAGCACATCCTTATTGTTATTTGGTTCCCACTCACCGGAACATAGTGCAACTCACTCGAAACTCTGATACGCAGTTAGTCTCGCGCATTTGTGCCCTGGAATTTATTCAGCATGCCGACGCTACAGGTACCGACAAATCTTGGCGGGGCGGGGCGGACTCGCAAATCAAGTAAGCGCGCCATGTTCCACTATGCGGCGGTGGCTCTCCGACGTGCATCGGACAATGTTCAAGTCAAGACAGCTCGGGCGCGATGCCACAGCCATGGACATGGTCCTGGACCACCGCCTTCTGATAGGCTTGACAGATCTACCTGCGGACAGACGCCATCGATCACCTGCGCCACAGACGTATGCAATTAGATGCTGGGCCGATGTGGATGCGTACTGGGCACAGCAGGAAGAGATGAGGGGGTTTGCAGGCCAGACAATGAGCCAGAATATCCAACTACCAGTATCGGCAATGCGCTCCACGACAGCTTGGCCGTCGAACCTCGACGGGGATGAGGATTCTGCGCCATGATTCTTTCTTCGGTTGTCGAGTTCTTTCAGGCTACTTGGTTTACGGACCGTGCCGTCATGTTCCCCGAGGTCGACTTGTATGGCTGTTTGTGCAAGGGGCTAATTTTAGAGATTTGCGGTGTATATCCCGGAGTACGCGTGGTGAGATCTACAGTTTTATATTGATCCGTTCCCTCGAGCACACCGGGGTCACTCGAACGCACACAATAATAAGTTACAATGTTACCCGAAACAACGACCGTCGTAGAGACAAAGAGCGCGGCATTCGCAATGAAATGGTGACTGGAAGCACCTTGGCACAAGAAAGTCTATATGGGAATTTGCGCGGAGTATATTCACCGAACCCCTAATCACCAGAGCGTCCTTCCTCTGTTTCGTCATGTCCCCCGTACCCTTGGGCAGATGACGGAACGCCTTCCTGATGGAGCCTCTTCGAGCCTCTATCATCTGGCCGATGGGTTCCCCCATACCTCAATGGATTATCTCCGCTTCCTGAGCTATCCCCTGGGGGAGAAACGACGTTATCCTCCCCGTCTATATCCATGTCGTTACGAGAACGTTTTCTCGAGGACTCCAAAGGAGGACGGTGCTGTTCGGGTGGTATGTACGAACCACCGCGGTCACGGTCACGGTCACGATTCTGTGAACGGCCATCCTCATGAACAAAATCAATGTCCTCATTGGGTGCTTGTGGCTGGTTCATTCGGGGTGCATAGGGTCTCTGCCGGTCATAGTATTGCGCATGTGGGTCGGATCGTGGTTGGGCCTCAGCAGACCCGGAACCCGACCCGGGCGTATCAGACCGAGAGGATCGCCCATACACGCCTGGACCAATGGACTCGCGAAGATACATTTGCTCCTCCCGCAGTCGATAAGAAGGATGATCCTGATAGTCCCTCTCCGGCCTTGACCTCAGATGCAGAGGGGGCGAGTTCCGGAGTGATGCGGGATTTGTATAGTCACGTGGTGGTTCGCGATCGTAATCATGCTCGCGTTGCCGCGACCAGTTACGCTCCCTGTCGAGGTCACGCTCGTGCTCGAAGTCTGGATGATTAATATCTGTGCCAGGGCCGACACGTTGGTGATTATGAACGCGTGAGCTTGATCCGCGAGCACTGATGGGCGATATGAGGGTGGAGTGTGGTGACGCGTGCGCCATTTGTCGCCCGTGCGGATAAGCATCGCCGCTATGACTACTTCGTTCGTGCGCATCGTACCTTCTGGAACGTTCTCGTTGATGGCCGAGAGGGGGGCTCTCCATTCCCTGTCCAGAAGAGAGGGGTTCGGGAGGGTGCTGTTGTGGGTGAGGAATCCCACCTTGCTGATACCCCTGGGGAGGACCCTGTCCCCGAGAATGCGAGGAAGAGTGGGGACGCGAGCGAGCATCTGATCCGTTACTATGGGGGTGAAGATGGGGGGTGTGAGGCTGGGACTGTGCATGACTCCGGGGATGCTCGAGGTGTTGCACAGGTGTCAATTGTGAAAGTGGCGGAAGCTGGCGGGAGTCATAGCCTGAGGAGGAGCCGCGCCTTGGCATGTGCGCAGCAGATATTGCGTGAGACGGCGGCACCCCTGGGCCAATGGGACCATCTGATATGTGAATTGGGCGTCCGTCTGGGCCAGAAATCACACGGATGTTGCCAGATGGGTGGACATAGTCTACGGTATTGATATCATTAATGTCCATGCCCCGGGAGTCGCGATGTTGGACTGGACCTGGTATTTGTTGTGGATGTTGAGGTGGCACACCGGGACCGGGGTGCGTAGGGTGAAGGAGAGCATGTGGGTGAAGGTCCGGTGAAGGGGGTACGGCGGACAGTCGCTCATACAGCACGCTGATGTCACATGAGATGAACGAAGAGATTATGTGTAAAGATATGCTCACGCTCTCTCCAATTTCATGCGCTGAATGGATTTTTTTGCCACGAGGACTTTGAACTGGAGTTTGTCATTGTCCTGAGGAGGAGGATCAAGACGGAGCGGAGACGGGGAGAAACACAACGGACCATTTCGATTTCCTTTACTTTTCGCTTTAGTTCCTTGTATTTCGCCTGGTATTTTTCATCTTCGACGCCGGCGGCGATGCCTGTGGCGTACGGTTTGTTTTTTTGTCTTGCGGAAGGTGTGACCGAGGAAGGTTGGATGAACATTTGGGATGGGAGAGCGGAGGGACCTGGGGACTGGTTGTGGGACATGATGGCGGTGCTACTGGGGGGCGTTAAAGAATGAGGGACACTGAGTTGGCATTTAGTTTATTAATATTACTCATCGAACTTCTGGCTGGCGTTGAGTCTGAATCAGGGCAACTCGTCGCTGCTCATGAAACAACGCGACACAACTACTGAGTTTCGAACGTGTCTACAAGGTTTTGTTCGGGAGGGTAATAGCGAATAGACCGCAAACACAAGCTATCGATACGTACGTACGGCATCGGAGTATGTACCTTTTAGACCACAGGAACGCACTGTCAATTGAGTTTGTTCTAGACGGCTAATGGTCACTTTAGGGCAGGCAACTTGACATGAGCAAGAATATCCGAGTTTGCAACCGACACATTCTCATTCCACCAAGAGTGAGTGTCGCGTTTACTCAACGATGGGGCACTGATTTACCATGACAGTGTCGATACCATACCGACAGTGCGTCGATGACCTGTGCACATCGTAGCATGCTGACTGGCAGGCCACCACCACAGGGATATGCCTCCCCCTGGGGGCTTTGAGGCCGTAAAATACAAGCGCAACCTTCCCTTTCGTGGCCCGAGTGGCCTAGCCATCCTGGGTGCTGTGACAGCCGTGTGCGCGTACGGGTTCTATCGTGTCGGAAAGGGAAACCTAGAGAGGAGGTGGGTCTGTCGCCGCAATTAGTACATGTGGAGTGCGCACGCCGCAGAACGTGTGTACTCATGGTGCGCTCGTCGTGAAACGTGTCATGGTCGGCGGTGGATCCGGCCGGCATCCAAACAACTGCGCGACCCATTTTTGGATATTTTATCAGATGGGACCCTGACAATAGTTTTTCCCCTCTAGGGAACTGCAGAGGGAAAAGGTTTGGTCCCGCATCCACCTTGTTCCGCTCCTTCTCGCCGAAGGGGATCGGGACGCGTACCGGCGCGAGGAAGCGATGCTTGAGCGTGAAAGGGTAATCATGAAGGACGTGAAAGAGTGGGAGGTGGGACCTGTTTCGCTGTATTATCTGACGTGGCGTGCTCACGGCATCACTATCTAGGCTGGGAAGAGCGTCTACAACGGCCCACGGTATCGGTCGGTGGAGTCTATTGTGGTCCTGTAATAAACTAGAAATATAATATTATTACTTTCCCACGCAAACATACCAGTGGCGGGTGGCGATGTACAAACAGACCCGCCGTGTTGGGTCACAAATGCTCTTTGCAGCAAGAACGTTAGGGCCGGGTCGTTGAGCGCGCTCACCGGCGTCCAAAAACCAGAATATTCGAGTCAGCCTGGCACATGATGACCATTTTGGCAGTTCGGTACAGGATTAATCTATGCCGAACCCCTCTCATTATTCCCCGATCTCGCTCATGTATTCCCGCTGACACCCCTCCCGATTCGTTCTCCAATCTCGCCACGGCTCCGACATCTATTAAAGCAACTCGACCGACCACCCCTCATCTTCCGCCCCCCACAATGCCAATCCCCACATACTCACTCAGGACCGACAAGGACCTCGTTAGCTTTGTCGACCCATCCCCGTACGACCTCATCGACGCCGACCACATGATCTTTGGGCCCATCGACCTCGACGACCACTCCCTTCTCTCCCCAACCTGGGATCCCTCCCAGGACATCGCCTACAATCAGCCCATATCACCCATCCTCTCAGACAACCCCGCCTCACCCTACCACACCTCCGACTTTGACATCTCGGACGCGTCACCCAGCACCCACTCCTTTGGCGGCTTCGATGACGTGCACCCTATGCTCGATCTCGACGATTCAAACCTTTCTCAGTGGCTAAACGACGCCCACGTCTCGCCATTGGACTCCTCTTCCTCCCCCATCCCCATACGTGGCACCCAATCAGACCCACAGTCCCCTCCCGGCTTTATCTCGTACGGCAACCACTTCTCCCCCTCTGATTTCGCAGCGCTCCACTCCCTCCCCCGATCGCTATCTCCAACCGAGATTTCTGATGGTTACCTCAGCTCACCCGGCCTCGGCGTTGCCTCCATCTCTCCTGCAGAGACGTCCCTCAGAACCCCCGCCTGGGCATCTCAGCTGTGGGATTCTTCTCATTACGCATCCTCCACCCATCGCTCGGCGCCCCACCCGCCCCTATCCGAGAACCCTTACACAGCCAAGGGTCGATTCCACCCGAGAAGAAACGCCAATCCCCTGGGCCTCTCGTTTCAGTCATCAAGTGCTCCGTCCCCTAACGCTGCTACCTTGACACGCGCCTACAGTCGTCGTGCAGATTCCGTTTCTGTCAGTGATGATCGCGACGCCACCGTGCGACGGAAAAAGAAGTTGCCGCCAGACGACCCCGTGAAATCACCCGAATCCCGTACGTGCATATCTGATCGTATCCGTTCCTTCTGTGACTGTCGTTACCTCCGATACAGCTCCTCTTAAATCTGTTTTAAAGCAGCCCAAATTAGCACCATCCGCTTGGCAACTGTACTTTACGGATTGGATCCAGCGCCATCAGGCAACGAGTACAAGAAAACTCAACGTTGCACAGGCTGCCAAGGAAGCCGGCCAAGAATATGCGAACCTGACCGCGGACGAAAAGGAGGTATGTGCTGCGCCGCATCTTGCTGTGAATTGCTCCCGATCTGACCTTCCATGATTAGCCATACAAACAACGATCCCTCATGCTCAAACAGGCGCGAGAGCGCGAGAACGCTGCCTATCTGCGAACTCTCACCCCAGATGATATAAAGCGAGAGAACGCCTTTCGGACCGCTCAACGCAAGGCAGGCCGATCCCGGAAGAGCAATCTTAAGGACCCCAACGCTCCCAAGAAACCGCTCAGCGCCTACTTTATGTTCTTGCAGCGCATCCGTTCGGACCCCGTGCTAGTCAATGAAATATTTGGCGAAGAACAAGAGACTACGAAACAAAGCGTTTTAGCTGCTGCAAAGTGGCGATCGATGACTGATGACGAGCGCAAGGTCCGTCGATATCGTTTCTAGCGCTACATCGTATACTCATTTCCCCCTCGTAGCCGTTCCTAGCGCAGGCAGAGCAGGAGAAACTCGAGTATGAGGCTGCGCGGCGACTCTATGAAGAAGGAACGACTGGCCTTGGCATCGGGACTAGCATCAACTTTAGCATTCTTCCCGGATCTCCGTCCGACAATCCATTTCGAGCCCTTCGCCCCATCAAAACAGAATCGCCAAGTTCAGAAAGCGAAAGCGATGGCATGTGTCTGGAGGATGGCATGCACAGATTTACTCGCTCATGATTTCATTCTTTTCCTTTTCCTCTTGGTTAACAGGGGACATTATGCTTTTGATCTTAATGCGTCGCTAATGATCTTGTGCCCATTCGTTCACGACACTGGACTTTATACCAACGATTTTCTTACCTGGCCACTGTATTGTTAGAGCACGCCATAGTTTAGTTGTTCATATACCTCGTGACTTTTTGGAGAAGAGTAGGTTAAAGTACATCGATAGTATTGCTACGTAACAAATACGCAGCCAACCTTTGATGAAGAGCACAGTCTTCATCATTCGTCCCCCGGAAGGTGCCTATCGATAATCACGATAACGATACCTTGAGAGGAATTCTAAGATAAGCTTGCTATCACGGTGCCGGGCCGGCCTTGCACACATTGATGCGCGATGTCGCCGATTTGGCTTGAGACATTGAGCTTGCAATAATTCCTCTTCCACTCTGCAGGCTCGGATTGTCCTAATAGGTGTTAATGAAGGGTACGTAGCAGTCGGAGCAAGAAATGAGAACTATCGGAACTTAGCTGTACCCGTAAAGGAGATAATGAATATTGGATTGCCCATGAGGTCGAACGTACTCGTCGTGTCCAATAAAAATCGTTGCTCGTGTACGAAAACGTCGATCCTCACAGTTTGCGTTCGTGGCCTGTCAGGAGGAACGACGATGGTTTCGTTGAGAACTCAGCTGGGCTATTCGAGCTCGATCACGTAGGACACTGGAAGAGGACTGTCGCCACACTGCTGGCAGTCACATGGATGCAAAAATGAAAGATGCCTCCAGCGACATTTCGGAGGTGCGGTCCGAACTAATCTACTTATTTTATTATTTATTTATTTCGCCTGAATGGTAATTACATAATAATTAACACCCTCCCCTGGTCCCATTGGAGGTGTTTAGGAAAACTACGGCCAACAAATTCCATCGTCGGGTAGGTTTACTTTCCGTCTCAACGTCTCCGTCGTTCATGAGCGTTCACAGAACTGGCTCAGTTCTCGTCCGGTGCTCATGGTCGAGCCTTTGGCGGCAGCAATAATATCGAGACCATCCATTCTAAAGTTGCCTCTCAATTCCATGGCACGGCCATCAAGACGTCCATTTCCTACAGACTTCTTTTCGCCATTGCCCCGGCAGTGCAAGGGAAAGGAAAAGGCCGTAGAACCTCCCTCTGTCGAGTGTAGTCAATGCTGCCTTGCAATGTCCACCTCCTCATGCATTGCTCGGCATTCTCCGTGGTGTCCAAGTGCTCCGTTTCCTTCCTATCACATGGATCCTAGGCTGACGTTTTTGTTTCTAGTCCGAAATAGACTGTTCATGATGAACCAAGTCATTCCGCAACGGTCACAGCCCCTTCCCCAATCTCCTCAGCGGTATACACGCCGCCATTCTTCGTCTGCTGCACGTATTCTCTCATCTCAGACGCGCATACTCGATCGGCCACAATCCGTCCGCGACCCGTACGAGCCCGTAGACACCCTTCGTTCCCTTTTGGCTGCTCAAACCCCGCTAGACCCAGAGCACGCATGGCACCTCTACACGGCATCACTTGCAGCTAACTCCAGCCTTACTCCGGCAGAACAACTCCATTTTATCCGACGCATATTCGACGCTTTCGAAGTTTGGGATGATACCTCGCCAGACTTGCCATTGTTGCATACCTGGGGAACACGTCTCGAGCCAATTTTGCGGGATTTGAAATCAAATCTGGGTGTCGATTCCCCAGAGATTGTCTTTCTCAACTGTTTTACTGCTCAGGTTCTCGCATGGTTAGGCGACGCCACACAAGCATCTCAGCTGGCTCGGGAAATTCGAGATACGCCACTCACTCACGACGAAAGATGTACGCTCTTGTGTGTGTACCGGACTATTTTGGTTCTTTTGCGCTATCAACGAGGTGCCGCGTACGCAGTTAATCTGCTGGTTCGGGATTGGGAATTTCTGGGTCCATTTTGCCGTACTCGTATCATTTCCTTGCCGCAGGCTGCGTCGTTCCGTAGGGCGGTCTTTGATTTACTCGCGGACGTCCCAGATGGTCCTAGTTTGCTGCTCTCGCGCACAAAGGTGGACCAACACGATCGATCGAGTATGGGCGAACTACTTTTGGAGGCATACTGTGCCAAGGACTTGCTTCGCCAGGCGCATGCTACGGTACTGGAGATGCGCAAACACCAACTGCACATTGGCTTCTATCCCCAGGTCAGGCTGGTCCGACTCCTTGCGAGGCGTAAATTATTTGTTCTGGCGCATGAAATATTCACGTCCATAGATTCCTCGACGAACCCTCGACAGTATTACTCGACAGGGCTTGGCCTTTATGCGCATCGAGGCGACATCAACCGCGCAGAGCAATTTTTCAGCAAGCACAGCGAGAACAATTGGTCGATACCCGCTGCACGGTGCATGTTGATGCATGCTTATGCGGTCGCAGGCAAGGCGAAGAGGGTGGCCGAACTCTTTCACAAGTTTTTTCCGGAGACCCTGGAAGGCAAATTTCTGGCTGACGGACCGGGGGTCATACATTTCTCTACCGTCATCTTTGCCCACGCCGAGGTGGCCAATGTCGATGGTATCAACCACTGGTTGCGGAAAATGCTGGAAGCTGGCTTTCGTCCAGATGGTCATGTCTACAGCATCATCCTTCAAAGCTTTGCGAGGCACGGAGATGTCGACTCGGTAGCTGCCACGCTTGATCAAATGCGTGCTGCTCACATAAAGCCCGATCTTGTCCACTACACCAGCGTCGTCAATTTTCTCGCTCGGAGGAAAGATGCAGTGGCAGCAGAGGCGTTTTACTTGCGGGCCGTGCGTGAGGGTATTACCCCCGATCGCATCATGATTACCTCGCTCATGAATGCACACGTGGAAGCTGGCTCATGGGAAGGCGTCGTCCGTATCTTTGATTACCTTCGACAATCTCTAAGCTTTCGTCATAATCTGTCCATCGAGGTCTATAACACACTCATTAAAGCATACGTTCTCCTCGGTACACCTTATCGCGTCGTGCTTTCCATCTTTCGCAAACTCATACGGGTGGGCGTCCGTCCCGACGGTTATACATACGCCTTGGTCATTCAATCTGCTTGCGATGCTGGGAGGATGATTATTGCCGAGGAGCTGTTTGCAGAGATGGAAAAAAAGGCCAAGTTTTGGAAATATCTCTACCATCTCGACGCATACGTGCTCACCATCATCATGGCTGGACATGTACGGCAACAATCTACAGCTCGAGCAAAGGCGTGTTATGAAGATATGCTCCGTCGTGGGATCAAGCCCACCTCCGCCACGTACAAGCAGGTACTCCAGGGATACGCAAACGAACGGACCGAGAGAAGTTTGGAGATCGCCAAGTCGTTCCTGAAGCGGATCATGGATGCAGATTCGGACGACCCTAGCTGGACCGGTTCCGAATCTCGTTCCTCTGCGCTTGGGAATATCCACAGTCCTCTCATGGTGGTATATGCGAGGAAGGGGAGGGCCGAGGAGGTCGCACGGTTATTCAATGGGATGCTGGAAGCTGGTGGGGACGCATCCTTGGAGTCCCTCACGATCGTTCTCGATGTCCATCGCCGCGCAGACAATGTCGATGCCGTTCGCCGGCTGTGGCCTCGAATCTGGTCACTCGCCCTCTCTCTGTCTGATGCCAACGTACTCTTCAGGGGCACCTCTACCCCTGTGATTAAGCGGCGTTCGAATCTCCTTTGCATGCCGTTATCCATCTACATCGACGCCTTATCTGCCGCGGGCGAACATCACGCCATATTGGACGCTTGGACTAGAGCAAAAGCGGAAGGATTCAGCTTCGATGCACATAATTGGAATCATTTAGCGGTCGCTTTGGTTCGGGCGGGCGAACTAGACCGGGCCTTTGAGGTACTCGACCGGGTCCTCATTCCGTACTCGCGCAAGAGCCCTGTCATCAGGGACCCATTCCCCGAGTCACCGGTGGTGTTCGACGTGATGGCCCCTGATGCGGACATGCCTGCTTCGGACGCACCAATGCACCGCAACGCACGCAGAGCGAGGGCAGTTAAGCTTGCAACCAAAGCGGTGGGACCCGCGCTGGCGGTGCCGGAAAATTCGACCGATTTCGCGCATCCCCTACAAATTCTTCATCGGGTCATCCCTGGTTTATCCGTGTGGCGTCCGCACGCTGTCACATTGCAAGTCTTGTCCAAAGTTCTCGGACATTTGCAAAGGGGTCGCCTTGTACAGCCCATCCGCGTTGCAAACGCGCCACAATTCTACACCGACTCGCAAAACCATGTGGATATTGCTAGCGCTACCCTACGGCGTATCTATCGCAACTACCCTGAGGCTGTCCGTGCAGTCCTTTTGTATGAACGAAGACAGGCCCGGCGTGGAGCAGTGGAGCGATCACCGCAGGAGTGGATCAAAGTGAAGCAGGAAGTAGGGGATACATTAGCAGATGGAAACACTATGAAGTTGGATGAGTAATGATGCATGATGATTGGCTGGGATGCAAGCCGAAAATCCCCATTGGCTCCGGTCAACTAATCATATGTCATCTGATGATTCAGACCCTTCTGAGTCGCCCTCGCGGTGTGGTCTCCGGCCATGCTTTCCGGTACCGTGTCGGTTTCTCTACACAGGGCCGGTGGCGGTCATCTTCCGGCACAGTCGGAAGAAGGAAGGATCTTACCAATGGAAGCTTTTGACCTTGAGTGCCAAATGCAATTGACAGGGCAGTGGTTTCTTACGGGTATGGAAATGTGAATCTGAGCATCCAATCAAGATACGCCGTATTACATACCTGGTACTCCTGGGAACCGCTTGGCGGAAAAAACGACAAAAGGTTCCGTGAAAGTCTGGGCCAGGACAGGGGATATATTTGTGTGAACACGATGGGCACTGGCCTCAGGAGTGGGTGAGCTGAGGCAAGAATAGGACAGTCAATGGCACAGCCTTGGTTACCCCACAAGTAAACATGCGCACTCTCCAACATTCATTAGTCGTAAGCGTAATCGAAATGTTCCTGGGAATATAGTTTGAGCAGAGTTAATACTCCCTCGTGATAAAGTTGCGCGAACCTTCCGTGCGTACGGACAGGTCTTGAAAAAGAAAGAATATCCCGGGTGACTGGTGCTCGTCCAGGAGGCGACAAGCGTTGGAAGAAAGGGGTCCTACGAGTGTGCGCGTGTATGCGTGGCGAGGAAGTGAATGCGAAACCAGATGTGGCGAGGAAGATGCATTGCTTTGTGTATAGTTGCCTTGATAGTAGGGTGTTTGGGGAGACTGCTGTGGATAAGAGGGTGTGCCATATAGATCATAACTTGCTGGATAAGAGTCCTGTTGTGATTGATTCCAATGATGGTATTCGCGTCCATCGGGTTGAGCCGTTGGATGATAGTGGCGATTTGAAGCATCGATATCATGGTTGTTGTAGACGTTAGGTTGAGAGTGCATGGGCGTTTGGTATGACGAGTCGGCGCTTGGCCAAGTGCGAAAAGAGGTAGACTCTGCGTCCGCGCGGTAAGTGGTCTGGCTGTTCCACGCATCAGCGGATGTGGGAGTGGGAATATGACTTCTTGGGGCATTACGCAGAGGGGGGTTTTGAAGGGTGTGCGACGGTTGGGCAGCGGCTTGAGGATAAGCCCAGCCATCGGGTGGGTCAGAGGATGGATTGTAACCACCTGAATTGGAATAAACGATGGCATCGGAAACCGACTGCTCTGAGGGCGTATATTGGTAAACAGGAGGGGTAAATGCGGAGGATTCTGTTGACATCACGGTGGGCATGACTGACTAACGGGGAAATCGATATACATCTGCCTTTGGAGAGAAAGTTGTGCATACCTGCGAGTCTAAGGAAGGGCGGTGTGGATCTGGAGCCGAGCTTGGGGTTGAATTGGATGTGGAAGGGCTCGGATGGTCGCTGCGAGGGGAGGCGGTGGATGGAATGGAACCACGATGTTTCCTTAATTTTGCGGGAGCGGTGGAAACGTGGCGGTCATTGGATGAGGGATGGAGGACGAGATTCATTTCGCGTTTACCGTCAGCAGACCAGAGATCTACGGTGACAAGAAAAAAGGAAGAGTCGAGTTCGCTGTGGATATTGGTGAGTAGGGGGGCAGGGGGGGAGGAGAAGGACTTACTCGACGTCGACAATTGAGTTGTCTTCTCTGCGGACGACCATCTTGGCAACGGCAGCGGGTGCAAGGGGACGGCGATCCTGCACAAAGAGAGGGAAGACACGTGGTGAGATGGACGCGACGGAAACTGACCTTGTCGCCAAAGCCACACATGCGCGCGCGGAGGGGGTGCTGTACGACGTGGAGGGAGTAGTGTCTGGTGGTGGTGAGCAGAGTCGGAAGAGGAGGAGGAGGAGGGCATACCTGCGACCCCACCAGTGTCCCCAGGAATCGAAGTCGGGGGACATGTTGGTGTACTGGGGGAAAAGAAAGCGGGAGTTTCCAGGACTAGCGTGCCAGAATTTAGACTATGGAGAGTCATGCACCGTAGAGCTGATAAGATTATTTCGTAGAAAATAAAATAAAATAAAAACAAAAAACATGTCACGACAAAGCCGAGCGCAACAAAGTATAAATCGATAATTAATTCTCCCACGGTTACATGAAAATATTCACCGAATCTCCCACGCCTGCTCGTCCGCACCTCCACCATGGCAGACGCGAAGAAGATCCTCCTCGACCTCGTACGCCGCCAGGAGCTCGCCAACAATACCTGCGCAGACTGCAGCAATCCAAATCCCCAATGGGCTTCAGGTATATCTCACCTTTTTCCCGCCCCACCCTTCTCCATTCATTTCCAGTCTCCTTCGCCATCTTCCTCTGCCTTCAGTGCGCCGGCGTGCACAGAGGCTTCGGCGTGCACATCAGGTAGTCACTCACCTCGATTCCACATCCACGCTCATCGCCATCAGCTTCGTCAGATCCCTATCCATGGACACATGGCAACCAGATCAGCTCAAACGCATGCAGGTCCGTCTACCCTTTTGCGCACCTCCCACCGTCACGCATCTCCCCTTAGCTCGGCGGAAACGCTCCCTTCAAGGACTTTATCCACTCCTACTCCCCTTCAGAACAGGCAGATGTCCGCGATCCTCATGCCCTTTACCAATCGTGGGCAGCTACCCAGTATCGCGAAAAGGTGCGTCATTCCCTCTTTCCTCTCCTGCGCCTACTCAGTCACCACAAGCTGGATTATACTTTGGCAGGAAAGCCCTGGTCTCCGTCCAGCCCCCCTCCAAATCTGCTGACACCCACCAGTATTCCGACACGTCCTTCATCTGCTCAGGGTCTTCGCAAGTCGCGTGCCACCGCACGCAGTCCCCCAACTAATCACGCCCCACTTAACCCTTCGGACCCTCCCCACGTGTCCCGAAAGTCCGCGAACGAAACCTACTTTGCCTCTCTCGGTCAAGCGAACGCCTCTCGCCCCACCGACTTGCCCCCTTCTCAAGGCGGCCGCTACCAAGGTTTCGGCAGTACACCCTCTCCCCAACCGTCACAGCAGCCCTCCTTCAACCTCACCTCTGCAGCTGCCCCATCATTAGCCGACTTCCAAGATAACCCTACAGCCGCGTTAAGTAAAGGGTGGTCCCTCTTCTCCGCCGTCGTTGCTGGTGCCTCCCGTGCCGTAAACGATAATGTTATCCAACCAGGCATGCACCGCGTAATGGATCCCAATCTCCATGCAAATGTTCTTGGTTACGTCTCCGAGGCACAAAAACAGGCACAACTGGCCAGCCAGTCTGCTAATCAGTGGTCAAAGGACCAATTGGGTGTCGACGTTGCAGATCATGTGGGCGGTATTGTGAGTGTAGTCAAAGATAGAGTCGGGGCTGGCCCTGCTGCATCGGGATATGGTTCTCTCTCCCTACGTGATGACACTGAGACATCTGCATTATACGACGATACCAACGATCTCTTCCACGAGTATTCTGACACTTCACTGACCTCAAACACGAGCAAGCCGGCCCTTGATTCGCACACCATCCAAGCTCCGAGTAGTAGCAAGGCGAAAAAAGGCGATGAGCTCTGGGATGAGTGGCAGGACTTCTAGACTTGTTTCGTAGACGGCACTTGTCTATAGTACGATCGTTTTAATAGACTGGAGCAATAGCCGACGCCAAGTTCCGTACCGGAAGTAATTATAGGCGTTGTCCCGCTCATCCACGGTACACACTGCAGAGATCCACTTCATTGCGCTCAAACATGTTGCAAGCTGCGCGTTCTAGATCAACGCACCTGGCCGTCGCGACCACTAGGCGGTTGTACCATGCATCTGTGCTTCCATCCTTGGTCTCACCCACTTCGCCCGAATTCCAGCACAAGGCCCAGGGCATGGACATTCTCGTGTCAGACCTAAGAAGCAAGATTGCGCACGCAAAGGAGGGTGGTGGCCCAAAGGCTCAGGAACGGATGCGAACCAAGGGCAAGAGATTGCCGAGGGAAAGGTCAGTCTTGGACTGCGGCCGCCTACACGTATTGACGCACTTCTAGACTGTCGCTACTCCTAGATCCAAACACGCCCTTTCTCGAACTGTCCCAGCTAGCGGCTCACGATGTGTACCCGGGAGAAAGCATCCCTGGTGCCGGGATTATCACGGGCATTGGGCGCGTGGCTGGGAAGGAATGCGTGGTCGTAGTCAACGATGCTACCGTAAAGGGAGGTTCATATTATCCCTTGACGGTGAGAAGCTTCACTATTCTAGGGTACCGAAAGATCCGACACAACTTCCATAGGTAAAGAAACATCTCCGGGCTCAGGAAATCGCACGAGACCATGGGTTACCCTGCATTTACGTCGGTAGGCGTTTCCATTTACCGCTTTCGGCGGCCGCTGAGCAGACCAAGTGGAATCTGGGGGTGCTGCGCTTCCCCATCAAGCGAATGTGCGTTCGACGACCCGAAATGTGTAATCACATGCGTTGATGCTGCCGAGGCCAGGTATTTCCAGACAAGGACCACTTCGGTCGGATTTTTTACAACATGGTTTGTTGGGATCGTTGCGAGACTAGCGACCAAACTTGACACGCTCTTAGGCTCAAATGTCTGCCCTCGGCATTCCACAAATAGCGCTGGTGCACGGTATCTCTGTTGCCGGTGAGTCCACGGTCCGTCTTCTTAATTTCCTGCGTTTATTACGTGTATCAGGTGGAGCTTATGTCCCCGCTATGGCCGACGAAAATATTATTGTTCGCGAACAAGGGCGTATCTTTCTTGCCGGCCCCCCGCTGGTCAAAGCCGCGACAGGCGAGGAAGTCGACGAAGAAGTGCTAGGGGGTGGTCAAATGCACTCTAGCGAGAGCGGCGTGACCGATCATCTTGCAAGAGATGATGAGCATGCGATAGCTATCGCGCGGGGCATTATCAGTGACCTGGGCGCTGCAGGTGGACAAGCCGTTGGGGTGAGCGCCTGGTAATCTCTCGGGTCATGTCACTCAAGGAAAAATAAGGCTTCTATTTCTCCAGAAGATCCGTTATACCCGGCGTCTGAACTACACGGTATTGTTGGTACCGATCTTCGACAATCCTTTGACATGCGAGATGTTATTGCACGCATTGTGGATGGAAGTCGCTTCAGAGAATTCAAGAAGGAATACGGCCCTACGATCGTGACTGTAACAGGATTTCCCTTGAGTAGAAACGAGGTTCACGTTTTACGTTTCCCCAGGGGTTTGCACACATCCACGGCTACGAAGTGGGTATCGTTGCGAACAACGGCATTCTCTTCTCCCCCTCGGCGTTAAAGGCGACCCACTTCATTCAACTTTGTTCACAACGAAAGATACCACTGCTATTCCTCGTGAACGTCACTGGTATGTTTCGTCCGTCATTGTGCGCAAAGATATTGACGGTGTCGTAGGCTACATGGTAGGTTCAAAGGCTGAAAAGGGAGGGATAGCCAAAGATGGGGCAAAGATGGTTCGGGCGGTTGCATGTGCAGATGTTCCAAAGTTGACTGTGATTGTCGGTGGTAGTTTCGGTGCGGGGAACTACGGTAGCTGTTCAATATCGATCTCGTTGCGCGGATGAAACTGATATTTGCATGTGCAGGGATGTCTGGACGCGCGGTGAGTTGTCTGGTTCTCTCCGCGGACCATGTGCTGAAAGGGTTCAGTATTCGCCACGTTTTCTGTGGATGTGGCCTGTAAGTTGCCATGCATACTATCAGCGGTTTGAAATTTGACAGGAAAATGCATCAGAATGCAAAAGTGTCCGTGATGGGGTCTGGACAGTTGTCACAGGTGATGTCGACCGTCTCAAGGTTTGTATTGTCTCGAACATGGCTCGGCGATTGACGCGGCGTTTACAGGGATCCAAACCAGCACGCTAGCCTAAAGGCCGAGATAGAAGCACAATCGACGGCGCTCTATTCCACCGCTCGTCTGTGGAACGATGGCGTGATTGAACCTACAGAAACGCGTGATGTGGTTGGACTTGCACTCGGGCTTGCAGCAAGGAGGCATCTAGGCTCGAATGGGGGTTCAGGGAGAGGATTCGGTGTTTTCCGGATGTAATGTAAGATCGACATTGCTAAATGTAGTTGTTTACTTCTAAGTGGGCGCCAAACAACACGATCTTTCGCGCGTCCAGTTGCGACATTATGGCGGACGAGTCACTGTTGAAGCAGTTGACTGCAGAGACGCGGACGAAATTACGTTCCACTCAGATTCTGACGTCTTTACCCACCATAGTATCGGAACTCATGCAGAACGCCATCGACGCTGGTGCTTCGCAAATTGATATCGGTGTTGACTGTGCAGAATGGAGCTGTTGGGTGATGGACAATGGCTCTGGAATCACGAAAGAAGGGCTGCGCAAACTAGGAGAGGATGGCCGGTACAGTGAGTTGTGGTCCATTGATTGCGACGCTATTGAGTTTGCAGATTCGTCAAAGGCTTACACAGTGGACGCGTTTGGTTTTCGAGGGGAAGGTGATTCGTTGAGAACGATGTACGCATGGCAGATGCTCATTCGCACACAGCGTTGGCTTCGATGGCGGATCTTGCGTGCATGGAGATTTCATCTCGTACGGCCAGATCCCGTGACAGTTGGTCCGTTATTGTCAAGGTTGTTCCCGCCCATATCTGCCTCCTATTTTGGGTGACATGCGTGTGTCCAGGGCGGCAAGTCGCTTTATATGGGCCCGTCAATTCGCTGGCGCAGGGAATCGTCCGGAACAGTCGTATCGATCCGTGATGCATTCTTTAGCGTGGGTGTAAGCGTGGCAAGACCGCGCGTGTGCTGACAATGCAACAGCTCCCCGTTCGCCGTCAGTCGCACCCTGCGCCAAACAGGACGCTCGAATTGATTCGGCAGGATATCGAGGCGTATGCGCTCGTCTTGCCGGATATCGCCTTTTCATTCCAGCTCAAAGCAAAACACATTTTCAAGATTCCAAAGGTGACAGATTTCCATTTTCGGACACACTTCACTGATCACACTTCTATTCCGATCAGACGCGCTCCACGCTGGCGGCGTTTCGACATATTTACGGCCGTGCATTTACAGAGGAAAGTAAATTTCTATTTTAGCACCACGCGATCGTTATGGAAGGTACATTTCCCAGTGCGCGCAAGAGATATCCGCGACTTGCGGACAAGTCCACATCAGGGGTTTTATCTCCCTCGTTGGCGCACACACAAGGGTACGCCTTCCATTCCGTGATCGGCCCCTATTTGATCTTTCTCCGCTCAGTCACATCAATTCTTATGTAAGTCACGCTCCAAGATCCCGATCCAGTCATGCGTTATCCCTCCCAGACATCAACAAACACCCAATCGCGTACTGCGACCTCCACCGGTTGATCGACGCTCGTTTTGCTGCGAGCACGTTTGCAAAACATGTATCGTCGTCGTCTCTTTCCGGAATACAGCTCATTGTCCTGCAGGCATACGACGAGGGTGGCGAAACCAGCTTGCGGTCATGTCTGTCTCTTGCTCCACCCCCTAGTGCTTAATCTCATCCAATCTACAGCTGTGCGCCGGTCCCCCCGCAAAGGAGAGAAGAAGCCGGTTTACGTCCTGAACTTGGTCATTCCTGTGCACCACATTGACAACTGCCTCGAACCCTCGAAATCAGCCATCGAACTGGATGTGGGCAAGTCTTGCTTCTCTCTCGCATCAGCTGACCTTGATTGGGCTAGAATCAAAATGTCGTGACTTCTTTCTTATCGCAAACCATTCAATCGTTCTTGGTACACCACAACTTTGCGTCCGATAAGACAAGTAACGAATTCCCCGACCGAGGCAGTCCAACCAAGAAACGAAGGCTCGACTCAACTTATGTAAATGCTCCGTCAGGCCCACAGGCGCGAAACGCCTCTGTCCACATGGTGCGCGCCTCTGTCCATGCGTGAATCTATTTAGAAACCAGACAGGGAAAAGGTCCCTGTGGCTGATGTGGCACAGAGCACTATCGATAATCGCACAGCAAACTCCCATTCTCAAAGTCCCCGCCATACCGTGCACGCGGATGCACCATTTCAGACTAGCTCGAATAGGCGAACATTGCAACTAACAACCGGAAATAATAGCCTTGGCGATGTCGATGACCAACTGCCGAATTGGCTGCGAGAAGCCCTACAAGTATGCTTCGTACCACACCGCGCGTTGGACTGCGTCACTGAAATTATTCATAGGCCAACAATGCCTTTTCCCTTCAAGATCCAAAGATACCCTCCATCCTTCCGTGGGTAAATCAAGATACCACCTATCGGAGTTCTGTACTTCACAACTGTCACACCGGCTATCTCACAAACCCGACTGGTTTTGCTGCCGCCCAAATACGTTTTCGGAAGGACGATTTACGACAAGTGCGAATTATTAGTCAGGTGGATTGCAAGTTTATCGCATGTGTTGTCGACTTGGAGAATTGTTCAGGTGGAGAGAAAGACGATGAAACACGCCACGCTGCTGCGACTGGAAAAACACTCATCCTGATCGATCAACACGCAGCGGATGAACGTGTCCGTGTCGAACGATTCTTGAAATCAATCTGTCGCGGTTTTCTAAGCCATCAAGAAGGGACTGGAGGCGTAGAGATGAAGCAGTTGTCCCCGCCAGTGCCTGTCTTACTCACCAAGCATGAAGCTTCCCGTCTCGCGGAGTTTTTAGAATTCCAAAAGGCTTTTGAATCGTGGGGGTTTCACTTTTTTGGACTCGAGGAAATCCAGTCGAGACCGGACTCTGAAACGCAACTCGACGATGGTTACATTCAGGTATTCGTCAGCGCTGTTCCCGACATCGTGAGCGAAAAGGTGCGTACAGACGTGATGTGGGCAGTCACCATCCCCTGAGACCACACAAACAGCTATTATCGGGAAAGGAGTTGCAAGGGCTCATCCAGGGATACATTGGTGCATTGGAAAGTCGGGAATTGGAACCACCTGATTCATCCACCCAGCAAGTTGTTGGCAATGGAAGTCCAGACGAGGAGACGCAATGGATCAAGGCCCTACGATGGTGTCCGCGTCAACTCCTCGACTTGATCAACTCAAAGGCTTGCCGAGGTGCGCGCTCCACTTTCATCTTGCGCTGATGCTTAGCAGCTTGCTAGGTGCAATCATGTTCAATGATTATCTGAGCATCGAACAATGTGAGCGACTAGTGAAACAATTGTCCGCGACCGTCTTTCCATTCCAGTGTGCACACGGAAGGTAAGCCTATAGTATACCATTGGCGATTGTGAGCGTCGACCTTTTGGTTTCCCAGGCCATCCCTCGTTCCCCTAATGTGTCTAGGTGGAGGACGTAAAGAAACAGGGTTGGAATGGGAAAAAGTGGCTGCACTATGACTGAAAGGTGATCCGAAATAAGAGGCCGTGTGACGTCATCATCACGAGTGGCGTGCTTTGGGGGTATAAGAGGCGCGCATCGCTCTGACTCCATCGTCGTCCATCGACTACTCTCCTTATTGTATCTTAATTTGTCATCTCAACATACCTTGCACTTGACTCACCATCATAATGTCAAAGAGCGTCACCAAAGTCGTGTACAAGCATTCCACGGACGAGTTCATCATCATCGTTAATCCTGCAGAGGTAATCGTCCTCGCGATCTTTGGAGATGATCTCTAACAGCGTCATGTTGCAGTACAAGAAATGGAAGGCTGGAGGCGAGTATCGATCACTTGCTTATCGACTGCATCGCTGACTTGATCTCTCTAGACACGTAAATAGTTTGTCCATGTCTGACTCTGACTGATTTCTCGTTGCGCCTCTAGGACGATCCCTCTTGCAAGCGTCGTCGATTGTACGTTTATGACCCCTATTTCAAGGCAAGGACAGTATCGCTCATCTTCCTATTTTCAGCATTCGAAATCTTTCACTCAGCCCAAGGCTCCCAAGGCTATCTTCGCCCATCTAAACAACAACTCGAAACTGCCTTTGGAACTTCCAAGGATATAGATGTTGCTCGGTTGCTGTTGCAAAAGGGCAAGGAGCAGTCCGGCGAAGGATTCCACTCGAGAACCTTTAGCCTGAATACATCGAGAGGAAGTGCGGTCCTGGACAACAAGGGAAAGGGATTGTCGGGTATTTGAGCTCTGCATTTCCATCATAAGTACAGGCAATGTAATTCTAGTGTACCCATATCACACAGTGTCGAAGGTTGTCCAAGTCATTCATCTAACTGTCCGACAGAGGCGCAATGTGGTTCGAGTTCCGACGCCATCATAGAAATTGAGTGCATCCGTCCCAAGACCCTTATATTTAGAACTGAACGACTGAACTTTCTTGTGTCCTGTTCCAAGCGACAAGAACTGAGCGAGATGAAACAATTTCCTCTCGGAGAGTTCCTTGCATCGGCAACAACGAAATGATCGTATGAGCTGTATTGCGACAACAGAACCATATGCAAACATCGCATGTGAGTCCCTAACCGGGGGGAAATGCGACGCGATGTCACGGTGTCTCAGATATGCGATGTCAAGAAGAAAGAGGGGCGGAGACAATCGGTACGTTTCCTACGGATTGTTGCCATCAAATGACACCAACCGCGGAATGATGCATTGTCAGCATGTCAGAGAAAAATTAGTACGCAGCAGGGGCGAGTGGGAGGATAATCTATCACCCGTTCGAGGATCTGTTTGTCAGATCTACCCACTTCAAGTACAGGCGTGCCAGACTGATTGACGGTCATCATGTGGGGATGCGCATCGAGGTACTGGAGGGCTTACTGGGGTCCCACCAATCCTATCCCTTGCTCTTCCGCCAAACAAACAGCTCAACGTGCTGGTTGATTCAACCCGATCATCACGGTTTCCGTTAAGGCGGATAACAGAAGCCGTCCTTTCTTGGGGTAGCATCAGACAGCATGCGAAGAGCATCTACCCTGGTTGTCCGAGTTCATATGCGCGGCCACTGACCGACGTTGGATAGCGAGAGTATCATCGAGAACGAGAGTTCTCCTAGTGATATGCATCCCTATTTCACAATCCCCCGATTCATCCGGTGTGAACGTGGCCAGATCGTTGTACCAAAGCTGGATCCAGTGACGCTCGATCCCCAACGCGAATCCAAACCACGCCGGTTGCCAGTGTGGGTATTCCACGTGGACTGCTGGTCGACGTTCACCCTGCGACAGGTACCTTGTCGTTACCACGCATTTCGACGAGTTCATATGTCCTGACAGCGTTCAAGTGCCAGGCCGCAAAGGCTACACAATGTTTGAAGAGGGGCAAGATCATCGCTGGCAGGTGACCTGTGCAGCTCCATGGTCGGTAGAGCAAGAGACACGCAACTGACGGTAGAGGTGGTTTGGTCACGTGGGCGTGTAATGATGGGCGTTACATCCAAGGTCAGTTTTCGCCATCCACCACTTCTCGTTCCCGACATTGTTCACCGAGCCAACAGTCCAGTCCGAAATATTTCACGCTGAAATATACCCCGTATGCAACCATCTCGTAGCGAAAAGTGCGTTTTATGTTGTGCCAATCCACCTCAGGGGTCACCGACATGGTGGCACTTTTTATTAGGAATAAAAAACGCGCCAAGGAGGATGCAAGCGCGTCCGATACCAGAGCCTCGTCTTCGCTCTCCCCCGCACCAGACGATCTCCCCCAGCCCAAGGTCAAAAAACGTACGTGCGTGTGTAAACACGCCCATCCTTGCCTGACGATATCCAACAGCAAAGCGTGCTGAAACCCGACCATGTCCTGCCTGCTCCGAGCTCATCCCCATCCGTCTCCTCGCAGCACACGCCGAGCTCGAAATGCAGCGCGTCGAAGACATCATCAAACACATTGGCGACGAAGAGGTGCTCGCACAGGTGGACAACCTCGAGGACGGGTACGTGTCTCGCTCTTTTCTGCACGATACACGATCCATTATACCATTGTCCTGGGATCTACTACGGACAGTCCGAGTGCCAGTAAACGCCGCTCTGCCCTAAAAGCACGCCAGTCTCTCACTGCGCTCCAACCGCTGCCTCGTATCCGCGCGTCGTCTCCATCCATTGCCGTTCTCCTGGACACGACTACTACCCCTGCCACGATAGAGCATACGATCGGGTACATTACACGTCGTCGCAAGGCAAGACATACACGGCTCAAGGACCTCGCAAAGGAGGACCCAACTTGGCTTGCACATATCGGCTTGGAAAGAGAGGCTGCAGGGATCACGTGTCCCGTGTGTTCGCAACCCATCCATGGTGACAGAGATGTTGTGGAGGCACATGTCGATGCGTGTCTTGCCTATGAAAGTCGGCGTGCCTACGTCGAGCGCGAGCATCAACGATCAAACGGGCTTGTACGCGGAAACGAGGTAGACGTGGACATAGATGTCGATACGGGTTGGGATGCAGAGGAGGACCGTACCCGGGTCATCACGAATGCAAGTTTGAGAGGTACAGGGATACTTATTCGCCCCTCGACGATGGATACGGAGGACGATATTGATATTGACGGAACTGACGACGCCGTGTTCGGCAATGCACAGTTTGGAGAAACAGATGTCTTAAAGGCAGACGTGGACGTGGACGGGCCTGAACAGTTCAGCCAACGGTCGAGTCACGACCGACCTGAAGGCTCAACCCCACCAGATGTTGGTTCACAATATCCGGCCTCGAATGAAGATGTGGACAAGTTAGACTTGGCCATCATGATCGCACGCTCACGGGGGGACGACCTTGCGCTCGTAGCAGCTCTAGAAGCAAAGCTGAACGCCATTGTACGTCCACTCCCGTTGGTGACAACCACCTGTTGCTCATATTTCTGTCGGACAGCCTGCGCCAACGACTTGTCGCATTTGTCTGTCGCCATATGTTGACCCTACGGTGTCCACAGGGTGTTGGCACACATGCTGCGCAACGTGTTGGCTGAGGTGCCTTGGCGCAACGAAGCTCTGTCCAATGTGCCAGCGGATTACGGGTGCATCTGAATTGAGGAGAGTGTATCTATAGTGAAGACGCGCCATTTCATCCATACGTTACACTAATACTAGCAGTTAATCCGTGTAGACCTGGGGAATAAAGAACGTTTAGCATGAACGTCATACGAGGAAAGACGAAGGAGGAAGGAAGACGCTCATATCTGGCCTTGACTGTCGACAGAAGACCCCCATTCCAACCAAACCTGGGGTGGTTATACAACGGGGGACATTCGGGGCCCGGAGCAGAGCGCACAGAGGCGTTGCTGAGGGACCACCACGTTGTCTGAATCGTTGCGCAAGAAAAGGGGGCGAGAAATACTCACAACGCACACTGAACTCACTGACAGTTCACGCGAAAAGGGAAGGAGTGAGGGATGTACGCTTTTGCGGAGGATTATAGAATACACGTGTGCATACAGTCTAGGCAGAGCGGTCACTCAGGCAAGTGGACTAATAAGTCTACTCGGAGGATGAGCGCGGTTGTTAAAGCAAGGGAAGAGACGTACTTGATGAACATGGGCCGAGGTGAGCTGTTGGTGTAGCCAATGTAAATAATTAATGGGATCCAGCCGTAGTGCAACACGGTCTGTCCATCCGTGAGCGAGGTTGTAGTGAACACAAGGGGAGACGTACGCGACTGAATTCGACGACTTTGAGGATGCGTTCCTGTGGTCATTGGCTGAGCATTGGAGGTTGAGCACGACGAGTGAGCACGGACCTTTGTCTCTTCGGAGGGCATGGTAGTGGTAGTTGAAAAACAATTTAGGGACGGTTGCAACTCCGCTCTTTGCTCGGATTTTGATCACTGGACGCGACGATGCCGCTGGGCCCGCCCTCGTCCGTGACTTTCATCCAAAATGCGTCGCACACGCTCGCCGATGTCAGCCCGTAAGTCGTCCTCATCGTCCGCAACGTCCACCGCTCACACCTAAAAGTCCGCGCCCGACATCGCTCACGATCCACCCGACCGCGCTTCTCTCCATCCTCGACCACTACCTCCGTCGCACAGATGCCCAGCACCGCGTCATCGGTACCCTCCTCGGCACGCGCACCCCCTCCACAACCACCACCCCCGCCACCGTCAACGTCACCCATGCTTTTGCCGTCCTCCATTCCGAGACAGAAGAACAGGTCGCCGTCGACGGCGATTACCACCGCGCCATGTACGAAATGTTTCTCAAGGGTCGTGGCGAGTCCATCGTACCCTCCGGGACAGGTCCCCAGGGCAGGGGGGCTCTCAGCATCGTCGGGTGGTACGCTACCGGAAGCAGCGAGGGCGGTCAGGCCGGCTTGGGCACCTTTTCCGCACTCATTCAAAACTTTTATGAGCAAGAGACCTTACCCTTCCCCGCCGTGCATGTCGCACTCGACACCGGGACAGAGGGAGGCATTGGAGCAGGTGTAAGAGCATACATCAGGTCAGCCGATTGTCCACGCTTCGTCATCCATCAACCGATCTGGCATTGCATAGCTCACCAGTAGGAGTGTATCCAAAAGCAGAGAACTGCGTGTTCGTACCCATTCCCTGCGAACTAAAATTCCACGAGTCTGAACGATCAGCGCGTGAGTCGTCTCCATCCCCATTCTACCACTCGTTCACCCCATCCCAGTCGATCTTCTTGCCCCCTCCACGCCATCCAGCACTAACCTCCCCATATCGCCTCTGCCTGCTCTACATGCTACTCTTGTGAGCACCTCCGATGCGCTTGATCGTGTGCTTGCATATGTCCAAGCTATCCTTCGTGGAGATACTTCGCCAGACCCTGCACTTGGAAAATACTTGTGGAACGTGCTCGGCGCAGCGCCCGATGAAGAAGGTGGCTGGGCAACGGCACTGCAAGACAACGTCATGGTGTCGTACTTGGCAAACTTGGTGAGAGGACAAGCAGAAATTGCAGCAAGATTGGCATTGGCCAGTGGAGCATAAGTGTGTATCTCGATGTAAAAACGCGGCGCAGCGGACGTCGCATTTTATTAACTGTTGAATATCCTCGAGTGTTGTAAATCGTGTCTCATAGCGAGGATTTCACCCAACGGCCAGGTGTTGGCAGGTCCGTTCAAGGGTAATTCTTCGGCGTCCTCGCGATTGCTATTGGTGAGAAACGAGCTTGACATGGTGCTGCACTGAGCGACGAAAGCATCGATGATGGGGCGTAGGTCATGCAGTAAGAGTTGTTGGGCGCGGTAAGGGCCAATGGTGTTCATACGCACTGCAGCCGAGAGGAGGGAGCGGGCATGAAGAAAGAGAGCGAGATGCTGGGCACGATCTGGACAGATGGATAAGAAGATATGATCAGCTGAAGCGAGAGACGAACCAAGTGATAGATGGAGCGCGCCCGTGAGGACACCCCAACAGATCGGAAGGTGGCCATGCGTATCTCCGCGTCGCACAGCGAGCTTAAGCTGATCTACCAGAGCGGCGACTGGATGTGCATCAGCGGACGAGGGTGGTACAAACGCCCTGGAGTACAGAGTGAGGAGGGCAACACCCTGAGAGATGGAAGCACGCCGAGCGACGTGGTTGAGTGTGATGGAGTCGTAGAACACATCGAGATCGATGAGCGCAGTAAGAGCGTCGCGGATGGGTTCTACTGGGGTAGCTGAGAGAGGCGCTACGATACGATGGGCATCTGAGACAACGGGGAGCGCGCTGTGTGCGTAAGACTGGAGACTGTCGTGAATGAAGCCAAGCAGGGCGGCGCTGTGCGGAGGTGCGAGGAATCCATGCGTAGTGTAGGACTCGAGGCCAGATGAGGCGACAAAGGAACCGGTAGGGAGATTCGAGTCGGCGAGGAGGAGGAGGATGTAATCGTCCATGACAAACCCGAATCCGGAACATATGCGGGACTGACCACAACGACGACGACGACCAGGAGGATGAGGACGACGTCGGGTACGAGGACAATTCTCCGAGCACTCACACACGCATCGCGATACCGTACGCGGCTCGCCGACGCTGGCATTGCGCGGACATCCACCGTTGCGGCGGTGGCCGAGTCTGTCCCGCCCACCGCTGCCCGTCGCTCTGCAGTTCACTCGCCCCTACAGCGGTACGACTCGCTCGTCTCTGCGGGCACACTCCGCCCAGATCCCCACCAGCGCCGCATCATCCAGCACCTCCAGTCCTTCCACGCACAGCTCCTCGCCTACTCGCCCCCGCCCGTCGCATCCTCCACCCCACTCCCATCCTCTCTCTTTTCCCGCTTCTTCTCCCATGAACAGCCAGTCCCAGAATCTGCACCACCGAATGTTCCCAAAGGTCTCTACCTCTACGGCGACGTTGGTACCGGTAAGACCATGCTCATGGACCTCTTCTTCGACGCCATTCCCCCCTCCATCACCCGCAAACGTCGCGTCCATTTTCACGCCTTCATGATAGATGTACACAAACGTGTGCATGCCGCCAAACTTGCCATGGGCCTCATCGGTGGGGGAGGCGGCGCCAGCGTCGGCGGCGGCGATGGCGGCGACCCAATCATCCCCGTTGCCAGAGATCTCGCTCGAGAGGCCTATGTGCTCTGCTTTGATGAGTTCCAGGTCACGGACATTGCAGACGCAATGATCCTTAGGAGACTCCTAGAAAGACTCATCAAACACGGTGTCGTCTGTGTCATTACCAGCAAGTCAGTCTCTCATTCATCTTTCCATCATCCTCTCTCTTATGCGTTTCCAGTCGACACCCAGACGAACTATACAAGAACGGCATTCAGCGCTCCAGTTTCATACCTGCTATAGAACTCCTCAAGACACATTTCCGAGTCACTGATCTTGACTCTGGAACAGGTCCGTCTCTCCCCCCACATTTTCTTTCAAACACTGACAATTCTACAGACTATAGACGGATACCCCGTGCGCTCTCGCACGTCTACTACCACCCTCTTACACCAGAGAACGAGGTGGAAGTCAACAAGATTTTTGATTCGCTCACTTCTCCCCCTTCCTCGTCCGACATTAACCTCGACCCTGTCGTCGTTGACCGTCCCCTGTCCACCTTTGGTCGTACCTTGCACGTTCCCCTATCCACCTCCCTTGTCGCCCGGTTCACGTTTGCCGAACTCTGCGACAGACCACTCAGCGCGGCTGATTACTTGACGATCACAAACACGTTTGGGACCGTGTTTGTCACAGATGTGAAGAAGATGGGCGTTTCTAGAAAGGACATTGTACGTGTGTCCGGATCCATCGTGGGAGGTCCTTGATTTTTTTTTGCACACTAGGCACGGCGGTTCATCACTTTTATCGACGCTTGCTACGAATCCAAGGTATGCACTTCTCCGATTTCATTACGCTTGACTACCACCCTCACGTGCTCACAGACGAAACTCTTCATCTCCTCCGAGGTGCCCATCTACCAAGTTTTTTCAGATGACTCTGCCAACGGCGAGATCTCGGATCACATGCGAAGCGTCATGGACGATCTCGTGAGTCTTCTACATCTTCCAACTAACGGTGCGGGTGTGACGGACTCACGCCTGTATGAAGGGACTTCCTCCCGAAGTCGTCGGCGCAAGCTCCATGTTTACGGGTGAAGAGGAAATCTTTGCGTTTGCCCGTGCGTGTTCGCGGCTTGTTCAGATGGGGAGTCAGGAGTGGGCCGAGAGCGCTGGGCGGTAGGCCCATATGGAGCTCAACTACAGACGGTTATATCGCAGACAGCGAGTTCGATCGTTTCTTTGCAGGCACTGGATGAACAGCTTGTGTTGGCGTGTACATACGTGCTCCCGCTCATTTGAATGCATCATATACCTTGGTACGTACTGGATGAAAACAGCATCGACTTGTCAACTAAAATGTCCTGGTCCTTTCATTCCATGAGAGAAAAATGACTTATAACAAACTAGTATACATCAAAAGCTATTTCGGATACCATACCAACGCATATTTGGGGTGATTAGAAACAACATGAGTTGAACAGGCAAACACGGTGGGCAACCTCGAAACCAAGGACTGGTGGTAAAATTAAGGAAGCGCCCAGAGAGAAAAAAATGTATACGAACAAAAAAAGTTGTGGTAAAGTAATAGTCATCGCCATAAGCAATAGTTTGGAATGAGACCGATCACAAAACCGAGCGAAGCGAAACGCAGAAAAAAGACATGGGATGGGAGTGCGATTAACGATTGCGGACACGAGAGACAACGGAAAGTAAATAATATGGAATGGGAATCTGCAAGGTGGATGTGATTCGAAAAAAAATGGAAAGATGGATTGGAATGGGGGTTGGGATGTCAACATGTCATGGAGGTAGTAAGTACAGATATATATAGGATGCGCAGATGGTTTGCTGTAGATGCTTCATGCTTGTTGGAAAATATTGAGCGAGTTTAATAAATCAGCCCATTAACCGGCCCTGGTGGCCTCTACAGTGGAAGATGAAGGCGACAAAGCCCGATGCGGGAAATGCTGGGGGTGACCATGAGCCAAGGGAACATCTGAGCTCGAATAGTCGGGTATCATAGAATGCGAAGGTGTGAGAGCGCCCGACTGATCAAGAGGGGACGACAACGGTAGTCCAAAGGGAGAAAAGGCCCCTCCAGCGCCACTGAGAGAAATGCCAAATGCATGGGACCCACGGGGAAGAGTGGTTCCGTTTGTCGAAGATACCATATTAAAACTGCCGGAAGGTGGTGGTGGAGAGACAAACCTCGGCGGGGGTGGTGAACGCGTGTATCCAAAGGCAGAAGGTGGGGGCGAAGCTGCAGTGACATTGTCGCGCCTGATGTTGATGGCGCTGGAATCGTCAGAACCTTGACGGAACTGAAGCGCCTCCGCTTGGAAAGGAGAAGCAACCCCGGAATGAGTACTCTGGTGTTGTAACGACGGCCCGGTGCCTGCAGTAGTTGGGGTGCGTATTCCTAAAGGATTCTTGCTGTAAGACAACCGGATTCCACCATTTTTGACTAAGCCGCCAAGGGAGTTCCCGTAAAGCTCATTCAAAGCCTTCGTAGCGTAGTGAACATCTTCGAACTGAAAATCAAAGGTTGTAAGTATCAGAAAAGAACGTGGATCGAAGAACCATACTTCAACAAAGCACATTGGTCCATTGCTCTTCTGTCTGAAGCAGAGCTTCCGATACCCGGGGCGTCGAGAAAAGAGCTCCCTGAGACTATCCTCAAGATAATTCGCAGGATACCCAGCGCCAACAGGACTAGTAGGAAGATTTCCGACGTAAAGAGTATTGATCGGGGGATTCTGGTCAACAAGAACATTCCTGGGGGCAACGCTTCCGATAGTATTTAGTACTCCGCTGCTCGAAGAACTGGTGGCATGACCGCCAGCGGAAGAGCTGGTAGCCGAGCCCGCATGCGACGCAGGCGATGGTAGCTGCGGTGAAGTATTCCCAGTGCTAACTTGTTCGCTAGTGCTAACACTGAGGGATACGGGACCGCCTTCATCGAGACCACCAGCGCTTGACGTAGAGCTCGAAGGCGGTGCAGGTGGACGACTGACCACCGGTTCATCGACAGCAGATGCAAAGGCTTGCGTCGAACGCAAGATACCTGACCGGTGAGGGGGGAGCATTCCATCATCATCGTTTAAAGGGGGAAATGGTATGCTGGGCTTGGGAGGCGAAGTATCCCGAGGTGAAGGAGGCCTAGGAATGGCGGAAGCTTTCCGAGTTCCATAAAACGATGTAAGGGAATAGTACGTGGAATCACGTTCAACAGGCGACGGCTGATCCCAAGGGCCGACCACTTCATGCAACCCACTCTCTTCTCTACTGGCGGTCTGAGCAATGATGCCACCAAAGCCATTTCCAAGCACCGAATTGGAGTTTGCGCCATCACCGGGAGTGCTACTGGACGGTGATAGAATGCTTGCCTGTACGTTCCTGGAAAGAGCCGAAGTTGGATGGAAGGCATCATAGATGGCGGAGTTCCCCGACAGCATTCGCACTGCTTCACCATGGGCCGCTTTGAAATCCTTTCGTCTAAGCCTCTCCCGTTCTTCTTCGTCGGCAAGGGCACGCTCTCGCGCCCCTCGGCTACCTATGCCCATTCCGAGGTTGAGGCCAACAAGTGCCTCCCGTCTCCTCTCTCGATCGCGATCTCTTCCCCGTTCATCTTCACTGCTGTCTCCAAGTCGCCCTTCCCGCCATCCATTGCCAATGTTGCTGTAGCTCATTGCGTTCAACGCATTGAGTTCCCTTTCGCGTGAAGTCAAGGTTTCACCTCCACTCAGGGAAGCAATAGCGTTCATGTTCACATTGGAGTTGAGACTGAGACCAGCAGCAAGACCAGCGAGCGTGTCAGGTGTGACACCGAGACCCCCCAATGCACTGAGGCCTCCGACGTTACTATTCAACCCAGCAAGAGCGCCCAGGCTACCACCAAGAGATATACTGCCGCCACTCGAGCTGGTGCCGCTGATACCAACGCCGCGCTTTGTGTGAAGGTTTTTCTTCGCCATTTCCGCTTTTAGCACAGCCCCTTTCTCGATATCAACTCGACGACCTTGAAGTGTATCTCTCGCTTCCAAAGCTGTTTGACGAGTGCGGAACTTGGCAAAGCCGATTATTTGCTTGCGAGGAGGCTGACCACCCGGACCTTGATAATGACTTGGTTCGTCATTAAGTGAAACCGGTAGAGGTGGCCAGGAAGTGGTAGGACCATCCCGCCCATTGTCGACTACCACGCCCCCTTGGTTGACCGTGACTATGTTATATGGGTCATTCGGGCCTGAATTAAAGTATGAAGAATATGAGGAGCTGCCGCGCAAGGGAAGCCCAGAAGGAGTGCCACCTGAAGATCCATAAGCGGTATACTCCTTGTTGGGAATCTTGAGCGTCGCGGCCTCAAAGCCGGAGGAAAACGTAAACATATTTTGAAACTCCCGTTCCTGACGGTGAATATGAATGAGGACAAAATCCATCAAGCGAGCCGAATGAACAAACCTGCATATCGTCTGGGAAGCCGACTACAAAAATCGTGGATATTTCTTCGTGTTGACCACTCCCACCTTGGGATTCGGCAGTCATATTCAACTGACCAGAGGTACCTAGACTTCGAGTAGGGCCCGGGGCACCGACTGTTCCACTACTCTGGAGATGAGGGCCGTAAGGCGTCTGGCTCTGAATGTGTATACCATTCAAGTATGGTACCTGACCAGTAGAGTTGCTGTGGGATAGTGGGTGGAAAGAGTCGTGCATCTGCGTTTTCGTAGTGTGTGATTGCAGAAATGGGTCTAGGGCAAATTGCTGGGATATCTTGCCAGCCAAGGGGGGACTGCTCCCGAAGTCGATTCCTCGTGATTCAAGCCCAGAAGATACCGAAGATCCTTGTTGAGAATGTTGGGAAAGTTGGTGTTGGATGCCCAGCGGATGACTGGAAAAGCCATCGGAGGCGCTCGCAAATGATTGAGAGGCAGCTGAAGGTGTGGTGACTTGGCGCATGCGAAAGGAACTAGGAGGTGGATTACCCGAACTGGAATGCACTGGATGCGTGCCGTTGACGATGTTATAGGCGCTGAACGACGATCTAAAAGGGCCCGCTCCAAAATCGCCAGGTGACTTGATCCCCTGAGGCGGAGGCTTCAGAGAGAGACTTTCCGACTCGGTGAGATAGTCCGTTGAATGGAAATTGTTGTTACTGTTGTACACCGGGTGACCCCCGTCCTGCGCAAACACTGGCTCTGAGATTGGAAGTCGATGATTGCCGTCCATGTTCTGGGCCAGCTGTGAAGAACGATGCAGGACGTCGTTATGGGTATGATTGCCGCTATAATCAACATGAGACGGAGAATCGGAACGGCCTGAAGGAAAACGGAATTGAGTCTCGGGGGAAGTAGTACCCGAGTCTGTATTGGCAGTGGACTGCGACATGGCAAACGACTGCTGGAGAGGAAATCGATGAGGCTCAGCGTCGCCTTGGGCGTCAAGGGAGTCCAACAGAGAGCGATTGATGAAGTCTTCTTCGAGAGGCTGTAACCGAGGAGTCGACAGAATGGGCGCCAGGGTGGAGAAACTGAGGAATCTGAAGAATTACAGGTAATTGAAGCTATGTGATAGACTAGTAATTGAACATCAACAGTCGGAGAGACCAACGCGGATGGTGGGAGTGGTGGAAGGTAGCGCAAATACGAGGACTGCTGATATGGATACAATGAAGAGACAAGAAGGGAATGAAGATTGTGTGCGAGTTTAGAATGCTGTTTGATGGAATGGGAACGTTACACGACAAGGATGATGAAAAGGTGGTGGGCAACGGGAGACGACGTGCACGACGCGTGGGATTGGATAAATAAAAGGTTGATTGACAGCGGATAGACGGCGATGGGTGACACCGGAGAACGAGGCGCACGACGAGGAGAGGTATGCTAGACGTGCGACACGACGGCGACGGGGGTTTGCTCGCTGTGGCTGTCGACGGCGATCGAGTTGTCAAAGTATGAAGGAGCAAAGGAAGCGCGCGGGGCCGACACTGAATCGACCCAAAAAAATCAACAAACGCCAATATTTGGGTCACACCAGTCACGCTGATTCTCACGCACGGACCCTAACCTTAAGTAATTCCCACGCTCGCGCCCTCCATTGTCTAGTGACAGTCCATTGTACTCGATGGAGAGCTTCAAGTTGAACATGTTCGAGCGAGCAAAGCCGGTGTGGTATCGTAAGGGCTCTCCCCATGACATTATGAGCAAAGTGGACCGCAGCTGGATAGAAAAGTGTGTCAAGTGCGCTGTGGACCTGAAAAGAAAAGTAAAGGAGCAAGGTGTCCAAGCCTGCAATGCGGGTGGTCTCCGAGACCCCCCAAATCAATTTAGTGACGACAAAATAACTCGCACAACAGATTGACGAGGTCACATCACTCGACTAGGTATTCTGTATTCTTACCCGCACCCTCATTCAAAGCTTAAGCTTCGCTGAAGGTTTGACTGACACGTACGAATATCAAATGATCTCAGCCAATTGTTTGACAACCCCTGACTGTCTCGCGATCGCTTGTGGCGTCACAAAGCAAAAACACCCCTGTGACAGGACCGTGCGTACGTGCGCAGATCTGAGCCGTAGTATATACAAGCTAGGAAATTTCCTCTACTGGCAAGACACGACGTAATGTGCATGGATGTTACTAGGTATAAGGCATGACATGAGTGTGGTGTCGAAAACAAGTAGACGCTATGCACAACGAGAGGGACAGTACATGCTAATATAGAACAAGAGCTAGATATTACAAACAGATGCTCACCGATGCACGTTGCAAAAGGCCGCGTGCAGTCGACAGAACCTTTCGAGCTCATAGAGTCATGTTGTGTGTAGCCCTCTCCAATACCCCGAGCAGAAACAAACAGGCAATCAAGCCAATGACCCAAAAAGCCGCTCCGATAAATCTCCTCTTGGCTCTCAATGTCGCTGCCTCGATGGAGTGGGATGAATTTGGATCATAGTACGGCAATAAACCAAGGGTTGGCTGAGACTGCATAAGCGGAGTGGGCCCGAAATGCGAAGCTGGGCCAAACGGTGGGCCAGAACTTGAGTTGAACAGGGACTGTTCCAACAAGTGTTGTTGGGATGGTTGGGATGATAATGTGTGCTGCTGATTCGTTACAAGTATTGAATATTCGGGAGGGGGCGTATCGGGATTTGCACTGTGCTGTGGTTCTGACTCGGTGTGTACATGCGACTGCATCATCGGGGAATGGGTTTTGACGCAGTGAAAGTGTGGAGGTTTCTAACCTTGCTGGCAGTTGGTAGGTTCATTTAAGAGCCAAAAGTTTGGGAGGGCATTCGTGATTAATCTGATGGTATTATGGCTGATCTCAGTCGGAAAACCTCCGCGAGCGATCCCAAGTTCGATAGTGGTTCAGCAAAATTTGAACTTAGAGGAAATTACCGCGTGCCAATATTTATTACGGTCCGTGTTGCTTTTAATCCTTTTCTCCATCAAGCGCCGACCAAGCGCGATTTCTCCCTAGTACATTTGCTCGCATAATTTCAAGCATTTGTCGGATCGTGCCTCGAAGTTCTACATAAAGTGTCACATTATTCAAAAATCCCCCATAGGCTACAGCAAGAAAAAGGTATAGTACAGTCGGAATATTCGTAGCAGTGGTTTCGTGAGGTCCGAAAAAGAAGAATGCCAACGAGTGTATGCGTATCTCTCGTAAAAGATTGGATGAAAGTGGTCATCTGCTGAATTGGCCATTTCCAGGTTCCCCAAGCATGCAACCCTCGACCGGGCATGTATATGACGGGTTCTCAGGATGAGACGAGTTTCTGTGCTCTGAAATTAAATGACGGAGCGGCCAAGCTGGAGCGAGCGATGGGGACTCAGAAATTTCTACGGGCCCTGGGTGGAATTCAGAGTTGAGAGGAACCGACCCTGTTGGCCACTGTGCCATCGTGGGATTTCTGGGGTGCATAATACCAGGAATCCTAGTCGGGCTTGGATCATGATCCCAAAATGAATCGACCCCCACGTTTTGCTGGTCCGGAGGCATTCTAAAGGAATGGAGGGACAAGGGCGACATCGCTGGGATAAACCTGGCTTGGTTGTCATCCGGTAATGCTTGAAGGAGATAACCACTGTCAGAGTTTGATGAGGGATTAGGCTGGGAAGGATACAGGTGCGTTTGAGCGTTGGCAAACTGCCACTCAGGAACCAAGTGTGGGGGCATGGTATATTGTGGCTGTCCGCTCGGAACGAAGCTAGCACAAGAAGGGCCGGCTGGAGGCTGTGTGTTGGCCGAAGTGCGAACCATATCCCGGAGACCAAAGTCGTTCCCAAGTGGTTCACGACCGCATTGGATCGGGGACCTATACTGAGGGGGAGGAGGATGCAAAAAAGGTTCCGATGCATAATGTTGAATGCTCGATTGCTCAGGTTGCTGGACCGGAAGTAACGCTGTACTGAAGTATGTCGGACTGGGTGGTGGCAGACCCCCCGTGCTCCGCTGCATCATCGAGGGAACACCACGAGGACGATTTGACAAGAGATGTGTAGATTGAGGCGTCGGTGTCTCGGGATGAGATGCTAGCTCGATCGCACCCACATGCGTGGCTCGTGGAGAGGGATAAAACGAGCTGTAAAGGCGGTTTGACTCAGAACTCGTATCCTCTCCGTCGTCTTCATCCGTGAGCGTCATTTCAAATTGAGTAGGCGAAGTTAGCACTGGGCCTACTTCAGACATCCCGTGGGCACGGAATACGCGTATGGAGAATGGGCTTGGGCCATGAGGAGCACGATAACCTGACCATCGTTGTCCCCATACTGGGAGCTTGAAATTCATGTTAGTCTAGTCTAGTAGTGGAACCTAATGCAGCAATGACTTACACATTCTGGCGGGACATCTCGTAGCTCATGTCCAATTACTCTCCCATAGATCATGAAGGTAGCAGAAGTGTGGTGCGCTAGGAAGGCGCGCTGTGTCCCTTCGGTCAACAGGATGGACGGTCATCCGCAAAAGATTATAAGGGACAGTCCGGTACCACAACGTGTTGACTGCTACCGGGGATGAACAGCCTTGGGTGGGCCTGTCTGTGCTATTTAGTATTTTCACCTGTATATTGACAGTAGGACTTGCCTCGACATTAAGGAAACGTGGCCATCGATGGCACAGACGAAAGAGTCATGCGCCGGTGGCCCGGTGACATAGAGGTGGAAATTTGCGTCATTGCAGTGCCAGGTCGGGTAAATTCCTTCATGACAAAGGTTGCTGTGCAAAGTCAAGGGCCAAAGTGCCACAACGGACCGGCCAAAATGGCGGCATCCTTCGCCAGGTTCGTGGACATACTTCACCAAGAATCGGCACTAGGCTGTTGCACAATGCACGAAAATATATACCGAGCTTGGTGTACCACTGTACGCAGAGTATGCCTCGAGGAAACCTCGCGCTCTGTGGCAGTGATGAAGTCGCGAAACTTGGGCTCCGAACGCGAACGTCGGTGACCGTTCGGTTCACTGCGCGGAACCGCCTCACATACCGGGTACTGCGCCAGGCTATATGCAACGAGGAAAAGGTGAGGCATTTCGTAGATTTTCGAAAAATCCAGATGAATGTCTGCGTGGGAAATAGAGCGACATAGGTGCCTAGTTTGCGTCATCGCATCGGACATTATCACACCGATGCAAAACACAGGTGAGAGCGGTCTGTTACTGTGGTTGTGCCGAGCACTGGAGGCCTGCACATCCTGTTGCGGTGGCGTTTCGCGGTGGGTCAGTGACAACATTGATATTGAACACAGGCAGAAAAGTGACCATCGCCGCATGCTGCGGTCTACTTGCAATCCGAAGACAGTGGTGCGACTAATGTACAGTGAATATCCTGAAACAAGGTAAATGTTTCGAAGTAGTTCTGTTACGCTAGTATACCCTCCCGCTCGAAGTACCAGACCGAGAAGAGGAAGTACTAGAGCTTTTAACGACTCCTTGTGGTCCACCACGTGCAGTTTGACGGGGTAAAGGCGCTGGTTTCCTACCCTTTATGGTCGAGTTATTTGTCGTAACAGTTCCCGCCTTGCTTCGCAGTGTCACTTGAGACGCAGTTGCAAGAGGGCGAGCGCGTGCTGTAGCACTTCTCGACGGCAAAGCTTTGCGTGCACCACCCATCCCCCGCGAAGCGGGTCGTACGGTGGATTTACGCTTCAAGGGGTCCAACACTCTTTGTCTCTTGGCCTTCGTGCTGTCATCGTCGTCAATGAGTTCACTCTCGTCCTCGCCTTCACTTGGGCTCGACTGCAGAGGATCTTGGGGTATGACAGGGGGGGCAACTCTTCCGCGCAAGGTGCCATTTCGGGATTGAGATACCGTGAACGTACTCCTTGCTTTTCCTTGGAAAACTCGAGCGCGCTTTTGGCCAGCTAAAGACGAAGATCCAGAGCTCAATGATTCTGATGACGTCCTCGTTCGTAAATAAGTTGAGTTATCAGCGGCTGCGAGAGTACTAGCCAAGCTGTCTGCGGAAGAATAGGCACCTGATGGCATCGCTTTTGGGAGACGGTGTGGAGTCCTCAGTGATGCACCAAAGTCATCTTCGCTTAAGCCTGCCTCGCTACTGCAGATGCTGTCATCAAGAAGGGTGTCTTCGCCTTCTTGTTGGGTAGTATCGTGACCTGGCACATAGTCATTGACCCCTAGAGGTATTCTGTTGCTGTTGCTTGAGTTGTGCACGAAGCTGGGGCGTTCCTCGTACTGCCTCCCAAGCGGCTCACCAAAAACCTGTTCGTCCTCGGGAATAGGAGGGTATGCAGAGTCAGCAACGACGCGGTAGTCATTGTCTGACCTACTAGGAAGTGAGGCCGATGCAGGTAGGGGTGTGGGTGGGTATGCAGATGGAAATGCCGGGTATGTCCTCCATTCGGGGGAGTGGTACTCGGGAGCAGTCCCACGCGGGTCAAGCGTGGGTGCATGCTGGATTGATGGGGTGTAAGCAGAAGCTGGGGGATACCATATTTGGTATGCATTACGCCCAGACAGCGTCTGAGAGTACTGAGTAGGGTCGTAAGATGGATGTTCGCTATACGCCGGGAGTGATGTAGTAGAAGTAGATTTCAAGTGTCGATAACGAAAAGTTTGTGGATCGGAAGAATTTGCGGGCGGACCGCCGTTTGAGTGCGGATTATCAGAGACGCTGCGGATCGATCCGTAATGTTGATTCTGCATACGAGAGGGCTGCACAGCAGCTGAGTATTCGGCAGAAATTTGAATATCAGGATGGTTGCTTGTGCGTGTCGAGCATTCGGAATCGGCTGAGCTGATGTGGGCGTTGGAAGACAGCTTGCCAGGCTCTTCCTCCAATTCTCCGTTGCGCCAAGATAACCAAGACGACGAGAGGATATAATCGAGTGGAACTTGCAACAGCGCGAACAAGAAATCCCCTACATCGCGTGAGATTTCTAAGATCGGATCCACGACTGCAGTGTAAGGCTTGATAAAGGGACGAAGAACATGAAGAAACAGGGGTTCTGCGCCCTGTAGCAACGTCAATCTTGATAGCAATAGAAAACATCCCTTCCACGCACTTTGGCACGAGTCAACACGAGAAAAAGCAGGAATACGGATTTGATTTCGCTGTAAAAGGGGAGGAAGATGCCAACGACCCGGTCGAAAGTTCTCTCGTACACCATATAACAACACTACAAAAATCAGATGAGTCCATCTTCGTAACCCATCCATTCGGCGTTACCCAGACGACCCAGACAGCTAAACAACCTTTGAGATCCCTCTTCCTCTGGGTTATAGCGCGGACACTCGGTTGGCCACCCCGCCGTGCGGACGGAGGTGGGGGCTTTAATGTTTTAAAGGTTTCATAGACATTCAAGAAGACGACAAAGAAGCGAAGAGCTGGAACAACAAGGGGCATGACGGGAATTAGTAGAAAATGGACATGCAACAAGGGAGACAGAAAGCAAGACGACCAGGTCAATGAAAGCCAGCGGCGTGTACATCGTGTTCGAACTGCATCACGTAAGCGACACTAGTGATTGGCCGAAAGAATTCACACGGTATTCACGTTCGCACCCATGCCCAGGATACGAACCACAAGGACTAAGAACCCTCCTGAAGGTTTCGAGGACATTGAGAGCGTAGGCATATCATTATAATGAACGTTTCAGACGCTTATCGGTTCCAGGTTCTCGATGACTACGCGAAGAAGATGAGAGATGCTGAGAACGAGTCTCACGAGGGCAAGCGCAAAGCCGAGTCACTGTGGCCCATTATGCGTATCTCGCACACTCGTTCGCGATATATTTATGAGCTTTACTACAAGCGTGAGGCTGTATCGAGAGAGCTGTATGACTGGTTGCTGAAAGAGGGATATGCGGACGCCAAGTGAGTTTTCCTTTCATTCATGTCCCCACACTAAAGTGCATTTAGTTTGATTGCCAAGTGGAAGAAAACTGGCTATGAAAAGCTTTGTTGTTTGAGGTGCATCCAGACAAAGGTAGCCATTTTTGTGTCCCACTGTATTCCTAGCTAATGAGTGTTTAGGATATGAACTACCAAGGCTCGACGTGCATCTGCCGTGTACCCAAGGCTCAGATCCGCGCAAATACTATAGTGGAATGTGTGCATTGCGGTTTGTACAAGTGAATATCTTCTTGTTTTGCGGCTAAGTAGACGCATGTAGGTTGCCGTGGTTGCAGTTCCGACTCATGAGGAGAATACCGCCATGGTTGCACTAGCAGACCTTCTTTGGTTGTCTCACAGCTGCCCGGTTTCTCCATCTACCAAAATTGTTGTTGTGTGTTCGCTGGAGTTGACATATGAGCATGCATTGTCCCGCATCTTTGATACTTGTTGAATACCCTGCAATGTGTCGGGTGCGAGGCTTATGCGCAGTATCTAGTACACTTTTTTTTGGTGACCTCGCAACGCATTTGTCGTGTTGTACTTTTGAATGGCGATCAGAGGAATGTAAATTGTGATACAGACAACAACTGCCTTGTTCACCGCTTGTTGGTACAATGTCGTTCTACGAGTGCCCAACGAACCGAGTCCCAGTTGCCATGCAACCTAGCTCATCCTCCGTCTTGTACTGAGTTTGGGACTTGTTCTCTTCACCCTTGGTAACTTCTTCGACCACGGTGATGCAGTCCTCGGTAAGTGAACATAATATAAGTTCGGGATTGAGATCCTTGAGGATTCCCCGCTGCCATCAAAGTCAACGATAGCAGCTGGTGAGTGACATTGTCCGCTCTTTCTCTCCACGTATCACTCAGACAAGATGCCAGAAGTGCCTCTTCCCCTCCTCAAGAGCAGCCTCAGAAGATCGGAATGTCGGCCTCCACCAGCCTAAGGAGACGCCCTCATTGCCACAAATGTGGGTCGCCAATGCAAGGTCACAGGCGGAAGAACGGAATGTTCGTATGCCCCGAAGAAACGTCTTTCTTCACAGAAAGTATTACAAGTACACGCAAAAGTCACTCCACACCGCTCCCGTCACCTCCGGTCTCGCCGAGTAGGTCCTCTCACGCCTCCCCATCACCATCCCCGAGTTTCTCGCCCGCGCATGAGAAGCCGGTTTTCAAGCCTCCTCCGGGACAGCGCTGGCATTGGAAGAATCCAAACTGGGTCTCTCCTCCTCGTAAAATGCGCCTGTACACCCCCAGTGACTGGGAACGCGGTTCTCTTGCCCCCACTGAACCTGTCACGGAGCCTACCGCAAGTCAGAGGGGAACTCACCTATCTCCAAACCTCGTACGAGTGGAAGAAGTGGAAGAAGGGGATCGCTCTGTGTCTTGGTCTAAAAATGGCGACGATGCCCAAGTTGGGGAAGAGTACGAGTACTCGCATCATTCAAACTCGCTCTCTCCTCGCCTATGGTCGCCTTTTTCTCAATCCCCCGTCACCGATATCAGCCTCAATACTGCACTAGGTGCTAGCACCCCTCTGTTTAAAGTCTTCCGCACGCCTCGCGAGGACCTTGACGACGTTAGGCGAACTGCTCAGCGTGAGGGAAAGCACGTTGCCGTCATCAACGCTCCGCTTGCTTATCGCGGCATCACGAGGGTGTCGTCGGATAGTGCGCACAACACAGTCTGGGTTGTCGTCAGTGATCGTATCGAAGACTTGCAGTACGCAATCGATTCTCAGCAAGGGGGGATGCCTGGTACGTTCTTCCTCGAAGAACCGCCAACTAGGGGGATGGGTTTTTTTAAGGTAATGGTTGCTGGTATTATGGGAGGCCTCATGGTTGCCGCCGGACTTGCTTACTTGTAACGATTTAAATCAATGACCGAGGGCTCTTTGAAGATTGGAAACGAAAGAGGTCTGCCGATATTATGCCTTTATCCATTATGTATTATACGAGTGCGCTCTATGCAGTATGTTAACTATGCCTATGTTTACTTCAGTGCGCGCGTCCCTGATCGATCCATGCCAGTCTCTCTGAGTTTAGCTCAACGACTCGCTCACAGTATTTCCATTTCGCGTTTGTCACAACATAAAATGCCATATACACTTCCATAAGCATGTAAGTTACACCTCCATGTCCTAGCAAATCTCTCAACGAAGAGATCCTACACAGCCCAGTCATCTAATGTCCCATAACCAGGTCTGTTCCCCCACCCCCTCGCCATCCTCTCCTCTCGACCGCCCACACCCCCCGAGGATAGCCCCGCTCGCAAAAAAGCCCCCCACCAACCACCCGCTTCTTCTCTATCGTTTCCCTTTCCCTGCTTGCTCTTCTTTCTGCCTTTCCGCTCTCTTAGCTTTGAAGTGCCAGGCTGCGAGCCCGAGTAAGATTCCGGAAGCTTTGCAAAACTGATATGCTTCGGCGTTGGCGCCCTTGACGAGGGTCCGTTTCCCATCACTCTTGCTACCCCGTTTCCAAATACTTCAGACAAGCTCATCGTGCTAGGGGACGGAGAAGGTGTTGGAGTTACCGAGGGCACCCTCAGCGAGGAGTGTGTAGGGGGCGACGGAGGGCGAGTGGACATCGAATGACGTCCCTTCGTGTAAAGTCGTGATATAGATGCTGTAGCCGTCGAAGTGCCTTGAATCGGAGCTGGAGGCGGTGTGACAGGAAGGAAAAGGGGGGCACGATGGCGTTTCAGAGCTTTACGTTGAAAGGAATTGACAGAGGTCGAAGAGGGATCGTCATTAAGAATTTTGCGCAACGATTGGACAGTTCGATAGCCAGTCGGCCGATCGGAAGATTCTGACGACGATGTCGAGAGCTCTTCATCGGCAGGCATCGTGTACGGTGATGCTGGAATAGATGGTGTGCAGGATGTTTCTGCGCAATATCTCGATGTCTGTGCTTGTGATCCCGATCGATTGCGACCCCGAGGCGCGTATAAAGATCGCGTAGAGGAAGGCGAAAACGAAGACTTCACGCTTCGTCCCGTTCCCGTTGGACTGGCGGATGCACACCTGTCACGAGAGCGTAACAACCGAGGTGGTGGTGTTAGAGATCCTGAGCGCTTGACAAGATTCGACAGGAGATGGTAAGCGGGAGTATCACTCTCTAGCTTGGTCCTGAGCAAATTTTTAGCTGTGAATGCAGGTTGTGTCATCTGATGATGCACGCATAAGAATTCCCCAGATTGAACAGAGTGGAAAGATCCAGATGCCCGCAACCCCAACGTAGATGGCAGCGTTATCAAAGATGGATCCGCTGTAGACTCAACATATTGTGTAAGTGCTCTTGGGGCAGGTGCAACCAGCGCGTCGCGAGTAGGATGGGAGTACCGGAGATGAGACTTCGAACCCCCATCCAACTCCAAAATCGACGGTTTTCTTCGATGCCGTAGATCTGGCATGGTGGATGTGGGTAAACTTCGACTCACGGCCCCCTCATCCAGACGACTTCCGCCTTCCTCCCCAAATAGCTGATCAACCCCTTCTGATATTTCCTCCAGGTGCTCCATCCACGTTTCATGCACTCCACTGCTCGCCCTTATCCGGGTGGACAGGTTCCGGGCACGCACCTCTAGAAAATGATCCGATTCATTTTCGGAGGAAAGGAGTGCAGAAAGACTGGACTGTGCAGACATGGTGGTGCGTAGCAAGGCGTTGGACATCTCGAGAGCGTGTACGCTGCGCTCAAGTAACGTGTCGAGGAAAGGATCGGAGGCTGCCGCATGGTCCCGCTTGCGTCTGCAAACGTATGTGGGCGACCGTCGAGGGAGAGGGAGATCGGGATGGTGATGTATATGAGTGACATGCTCTCCGTGGTCGCCCTCCGTATCGGCGTCTGCCTCGTCTGCGGTTTCTGGGTAATCGGGAGGACGGTCGGAATCGGAGAATGGAAGTGGGCCGTGAGTGCTCCACCCAGGTGGTGGTGATGAATACTCTGGGAGGCTCTGAATGGTTTCTGAGGACAACTTTGATACAGAAAATCGTTTGCGCTGCGTTTTCCGATATATGAGGTCGTTACTGGGATGGTAATAGACGGAATGCAACATTATACAACCCCCAGGGAGAGAAGCCAAAATTGCCTTGAGTCCAGTCAGGACTACTTGAGAGCCAACAGACAGTAATGGGTTAGGTCAAGGTCAAGAGGAGAGAAATGCGATAGACCACTGCATGCACACACCCACTGAGGAGAGCAGCTGTGTGATTACTAAGCATGACTCGTATTTTCTAAGCCTCCGGAGTATGACGGAGGGTATACTGCTGATACACGAGGGTACACGAAACGACACCTCAAACCAGATATAACAAACGCATCCGGTTCACATTCTTCAACGAAATGAGCAAGACATCTAATGGTGTTGGTTTCCTTCTTCCGAATCTAGAGAGGTAGACCCTCGAGCGTAATCGGCTCGGGCAGCGAAAACTTGTCAAACGGGCCAGCAATCTTCTCCAAAGCATATTTGCTATTGTTCCGATGAACCATGGTACCCGGGAGATAGAATTTCCACGTCGTCCAAAGAAACCTACGGCCATGTTGAGCGAGGGTTGTATCGTAGTTGGCTAAAATTGACTCGTCAACGCCACAACACAAAGGACAGCGTAGGTCATACCTGTCAGAGCTTCCCGCAGGCCCAGCCATTTCTTCGTCACGTCAGTCAGGATAACATCGACTCCCCAACGTACACACTTGATCAAGACAGTCAACCCTAACAGACCAAAATGCGAAACATGACCACTGACTTCCATCATATGCTCTGGGTCATTCACCGTCCATACCATGAGCTTCTTTCCGGCGGCTCTGCACTCTTGGCGGAAACTGGACAGCAAATCACGAGATCAACCGGGTTGGATTACACCTTGAAATTCACACTTACTTCAAGCCGTCACTTCCAGCCAACGTGGAGAACGCGATCGAAAACACTTCCACATCATCCCAGAAGTACTTGCGTGCCAAAGTGGTACTAACGCCGATGTGTGACCTGCGACAATAAGGCAATCTCGCTTTTGCGTATGCCACAAAACGCGGATGCCAAAGTCCAAGCAGGATGCGTGGCGCAAGCTTTGTTTCCCACTCTGATTGGTCGGAAATAATAGCGTGCATTAGTCGAAAGAGACGATCTGGATCGTTCTGCACTTTGACATCAACGTTGAACCTCACATGGTGGTTTTCAGGCTGGAAGAATATGAGCATGCCGATGCCGTAAAGCGCAGTATGCTTACTTTCATCAGCAGTGCAATGGTCTCGGCAAATGTGGGTATAGATTGTTTGGGTTCCTTTTTGGTGCGAACGTGTTGCATACCGTTTTCGCCGTACCACTTGCGCTCTCGGATCAAACCTAAACCCCATTGGTCAAACCGGTCACCCATCAAACGTGGCTCGATGGCGCGAGAAGTACCTTGTGAGCTGGTTGTCCTGTCAAGAGCTTTATTTCGTGCACGTTGCAATGTGTTACCGAAAAGGGTAAGGAAGATCTTTGGGTGCCGCTCACCAGGATCGTGAAACATTACGACCACATCGTCCGCCGAGACGTGGACGTCTGAGACACAGGTTACGGGTAAGACCACCAAGGAGGGCGATTAAATACCGCTCTCAATGCCCTCAGCTCCATCTCGTATGGCAGCTTCGAAGCTAGCGAGAGTGTTCTCGGGGTACGATGCAGAGGCCTATGGGAGAGAAGTTGACAGCTATTGCAACTTCGACTTTGGACTACGTACACCTCGATGACCCCAGCATTCTAGACCGCGGTGTTAACAACAAGCAACGACCAAAGACAAACACATACCAGGTAGGATTGCAGACGTCATTGATCACGTATGTAGCAGCAATTGGGATGTGATGGGATCCTGGAGACGCAGAGATGCAGAATCGCAGAGAGGAGTAAAGAGGATGGGAATGGAACCGGGAGGAGCTTATGTATGTGTGCAGCCACTGGCTGAGAATGTTGCGGAAAGGAATTACCGAAATCGCGAATGTTATATGTAAAACGAAACGAAATTCTCGAGTAGTACCTCCGCAAGAAATCGTGTCAGCCGGAGGGAAAAAAAGACAAGGACATCGAGAAATTGGAAATGCTCCGAGTTCTCGTAACAAAGGGACTCATACGTACGAGCGAAGCCATACACAATTCAACGAGGCAAGGTGACACACTGTGCAGATGCCCGGGTTAGATGCGCTGAACTATTTGTCTAAGCTCAAAGAAACACGCGATTGGATGTGCGGAGTCCCCAAACGGATCATATCCAAAACTACGCTTTTTATAACCAATACCTGGACGTCCATTTCTGTGAATCTAGAAGTTGCTGCGGGATGCAACGGATAGAAGATTACCATATATGTCAAGAGATGAGATCGGAGATTGAACACGTGCGTATCTTGTTTACATCATTTGTCGGACCCTTCTGATGCTCCGCTCGGCATATCGGCTTGTTGTCACGTGCACGAGCACTAACCCCGACATATCTACCGCTTGAGACACTTGCAAACGTCATACCGCGGAGAATCCACTGGGGTCGCCTTCAGCTGAGTACCCGTTTGGCAAGTATGCGCATAAAGGTCGGCCCTTGGCAGTAAAGAACGGCGTACAGGTATTTCCTATCTGACCTTATTGAATTAGAGAACGGAGAGAAGAAGTCAATGCGATCTAATTAAAATAGACCCCGTGGTACATACCGCGCGAAACACCGTGCGTGGAGACCGCGAGTCCTCGGCAACTACATACCCCATGATCGGTCAATGGCGGATAATAAATTGCAGGAAAACCGCGTGCCTGATCATTACCGTTTCGCGCTTTCCCCGCCGAGTCCCCCAGAAGATATCCATCCCTTGGCAACATGACCAACCAGGATACAAATACGTACTTGAATGGCAACCCCATTTTTACCAATCGACACACTCTTCATGTGTCACAGGATGGCGGATTATCTGATCTGATCCTAGTTCTTGTGCAAGGCAAATTTGAAACACGTCATGTCCCATGGTGCAGAGAAGTGAATCGACGTCGCAGGATCTCCACTTGCATCGGTGACCCCATGCGTGACCTCTAGTTATTTTGTGAAAAAGTATAGTACGAGAGCAAGCGACTCACCAGTTATAGCACAAGCTCTTTCAGCAGCGTGGGTATGAGTGATGTTTAGTATGAAAATCCCACAAAGCAACGAGACACATAGCAGTATTATCAAAGGTGATAGCAGAATATTGGGACATGCCTTTTGAGATTGGGTTCAATGAGCAGAAACCACCGTTCCAGAAATTCGTTGGGAGACAGAAAAAATGTATCAGAGATCAATCATTATGAAGGAGGATCCGAAGTCGACTACAGCACTCAACAAATATACATCAAAGTCGAGGATTGCCTGGTATTGCCAATACCATCTAACGTATGTACGCATGTTACGTCGCCATACCAGCGACTACACAAGGGTATCAGTTCTCATTATAAGAAGGTGCAAGCGAAATGTCACCAAGGACGTCATTCAATTGGTCTCCTAATATGAACCATGCCCTCGTCATCCGTCTCCCCATACTCGCTAACACTTCCATCTGGCCGCAGGCTTTGCACGGACCTGGATGGTTCACTGATTTCACTGGGCGTCTCTTCGCTAGGTGTTGCTGGAATGCTAGGAACATCAACATTGTCCGTTACGGCTGGGTCCAAAGACATTCCAACTGATGGCGGCTCTGGCGTTAAATCGTGTTCCTCTAGCTTTTCATCTGCTTCGCTTTCCACTTTGACAGAGATATCGCGTAGAGTCGCAAGCATTTGTTCGCGAGTGCGTGTTGCAAGTTCGGCAACATCGGCAACCGTCAAGCCAGTTGTGTGGGTTGGTGGGAGAACTGCACCCATTCGGATTGATGATGAGATTTTTGGATGACCCGAAGGTGATGAAGCAACTAATGTTCACTGACCTCGAACCTTGATAACTCCCGTCCCAAATACACCCTTGTGGTACAACCTCCAGTAGTTCTCACAAACGACAGGTGTGACTGGCAGGCCAGCCTGGACGGCAAGATGAAATGCGCCCTTTTTAAATGGCAACAGGGTAGGCACTTCTTCATTATGCCGTGTTCCTTCCGGATACATCATCAAGGAAATACCTTCCCGCTTCATTTCCTCGCCCGCGGCCTCCAAAGACTTGTGTGCATTGGTGCTGTTCCCCCGATCAATGAAAATCGCCCCAGACATGTACATCCAGGGACCGAGGGGTGACCACTGGAGCTCCCGCTTAGCCATGATGGACGCCTTTGGGGGGAACATCCTGTATGTACGTCAGCCAACAAACGCAGGCCGGTACGCAATTGAGAAGAGACGACGACAGAAGAGAACACGGGGCGCTGACCTCGCCAGGTATAAAATATCAAGCATGCTCTGGTGATTTCCCACCATGACTGTAGGGCTTGTTTGAAGATATTCCTCGCCCTCCACCTCCACCTTCAATTCGAGTGCATGGCTAACCAAGTTATAGAAGGTGCGTGCAACAACATAATTGACGTCGTGCCGGCGACCGGCGAGGGTCATACCAACTGCCACGACAATTCCCCATACTGACACGACTGCGAGACTGCCCAAGAAGATACTGACTCGCCAATAATAACGACCGGTAGGGGATGTGTTGGCGATGGAACGGAATAAAAGGACTGGGAGAGAGACGTAGGCCAGAGGCTTCACGACGAAAGCAAAGAAAGACATCTGCGAGTGGTATGTGTCAAGAAGAAGATTTATCGATCTGAGGGATTGCTACACACGCTGCGTCCAGCTAGCGCAGCCTGGCTCTTGGACAGAGAGGTGGGAAAATAGTAAGTTTGGTTTCCGAATGCAGTATAGTCTAGTATGTCCACAACCATTAGGCTACTACTTACTACACAGCGCTCCCAAAGGCAGTTCTAGACTACATACGTGTTGTCTGCTACCTTTTGCTTCGCAAGGATTTACGGCGCGGTGCGGGAGTCCGTTCCTCATCTTCTTGGGGGGTATAAGTTGATGCCTTTCTTTTCCTTCCTCCTGGCTGACCACAAGTACTTGGGCGTGTTTCATCAACTGGATGACGGTCTTTGGGTGCTTTCTTCCGCTCAAATGACATATTGTCCCAGCCACCTTTATCAGCCATTGTATGGATGATATCCCAACACTCCGCAGGCACCCTCTGCACACTGAGACGGCCGCGAGTGATCAGAGGCATGGCTTTGAGATGCCGGTTTCAGGAACCTGCTGGCGGTAAAATGGAGCAGCAACTAGGGCACAATACCTTTGATCATATTAATGCCATCCTCTCTCACATAACTAAGTGCTTCGGGAAGTTCGGTGGGAACAAGGTGAGCAAGGTGACGAAGGAGCGATAGCGGGACGAAGTGGCATGCCCGTGCTATAAACTTGGCGTCCACCATAAACCACCTAGGGTTGTTCTTGTCCGATTTCTAGCGGTACAGGGATGCATTGAGCGAGAGCGGACTTTTCTAGTGATCGCAAAAATCCCTCACCTCATCAAAATATGGATGCGTGCTGGCCAGCACGATTATTTCGCGCGAGGAACGGAACGGAAAACCGTACATACCTATCCCAGGCGGTATCTGCTGGAATGCATCAATTGGTGTTCTAGAATTCACGATGGGGCGCACAATCCGGGTAAGCCTCTCTGGAGACCTAGAAAAATAACCCTTTGACCGTGGAACTATGAAATTCTGGTGTGCAGCACACCTCAGCAAAACCAGCGATACCTGACTTGTCAAATGAAACATTTCGGTCTTTGTCCAACAGTTATTTACTTACCTGGGTTCTTGCAGTTGGAGTGGTAGAATAGAATCTATGCCGGATTGGAAAAAGAACTATGTATTGCGTACGGGCTGACCTTGTCTCCGACAACCATTTCTTTCATGAGATTTCTTGCTTCATAGTTACGAACGCCCTCCCAGGGAGTGGATTCCACTGACTCAAAGTCATCAATGCTAAACTGTGACAACAGAGAAGGTCACCGGGACGTGTATAGCTATGTGTGAGAGCATACCTTGACGTCTTTGCCTTTCACGACGCGCGAATCTGGTTCTGCCTTCATGAGCCAATACTTTTGCGTACTTGGTGTCATGTCGTTCATGTGGAGTCCAAATTTTGGCGTAATTCACACTCAGACAAGGCCTCAGTGAGTCATTGGCGCTGTGCAGGCTGTATATACGGACCTCTCAGTATCCAGAGAAAAGGTAGGCTGTGCCACAAGGAATGTATGTCCTTCTAATCGAAAACCGTCACTAGAGACCTGTGCAGAATCTAGGAACAAGTCGGCCGCAATATCAAACCTTGTGCTGCGGGCTGCGCTTGGATAGCTGTAATTCTCTCACCCTCGTCGCTAAAGGGTTGCTGTGAACGGTCATCTACCCCACAAATCACTATAAGTTGGTAGCCTATCCGGCCTTATCACGCAGCGAAATGTCGGACACCAACGGACTGGACAACATTGACCGCAAGAACCGTATTCCCTCTCCGAGTTCCTCCCACGGGAATGTCGTCGACCACGACGCTCCCCCTGGTACGAACCCCTCCTTTCATTTGACGGTATGAACGGCTCAACATCTGCAGTTACTGAGGAATACTCCGCTTCAAAGCGTCATGTCGTAGATGCAAAGGCCCACATGCTCCATGTTCAGCCCCTCAAACGCAGCGAAATGCAGGTGGGAATCATAATCATACTCGTAATGCTGGACTTACTAATATCGTGCCACCAAAGCCATCGTATGCCCAGGACCTGGGTACCGGTGAGGTGCGCTCACAATCTGAATTTCGTTCCATCCCATGCTCATCCTTCGCGGGTCACATAGGTGACTCACGGCGTTTATGGCTCGTGCATCCAATGTCTTGGCTCTGTGGTTGGATTCATTGGTGCTATCCCTTGCTGCCCGTGCCCAAACCCCTTTCGTAATGTCCAGCAGGGTAAGGCGCATCTTATTTATCGTCTCTCTTTCGTCTCATATGTCGCTTCAGGCTCGGTCGGTTTGGTCTCACGCTTTGGCCAATTTTACAAGTCTGTGGATCCCGGTCTTGTCCAGGTCAACGTTTGTACGGAATCCTTGCGAATCGTGGATGTCAAAATACAAATCAGTCCTATCGGCAGGCAAACTGTCATCACGCGCGATAATGTCAACGTAGAAATGTGGGTTTTCCGTCCTTCATGTCTCTTTCATTTGTTCTATGCTAATTCCGTTTACAGTGATTCCGTGATATATTTCCAGATCACGAACCCGTATCGTGCTGCTTTTGGTATCAGTGATCTCCGTCAAGCACTCACCGAGCGTGCCCAGACGACTTTGCGTCACGTCGTCGGCGCTCGCGCGGTCCAGAGTGTCGTCACTGAGCGCGAAGCAATCGCTTTTGAAATTGCAGAAATTGTTGGTGATGTTGCCGACAAGTGGGGTGTCGCCATCGAGGGTATCCTCATCAAAGACATCATCTTCAACGCCGAGGTCTCTGCCTCGCTGTCGTCTGCCGCTCAGCAGAAGCGGATTGGAGAATCCAAAGTCATTGCTGCACGTGCTGAAGTTGATTCTGCCCGACTTATGCGTCAGGCTGCCGATATCTTGGCTTCTCCTGCCGCTATGCAGATCCGTCAGCTTGAGGCGTTGCAGCAAATGGCTCGGTCTGCGAATAGCAAAGTCGTTTTTGTGCCGATGCAGCTTCAGAGTGATGTTATTGGCCAGTTGGGTGGTAACCAAGTTCCTTCTGGATCGGGCGTCGCCCTTCGGGATGAGACAGGTGATTCTTTCGGTGCAGCTGGTCGCGCTGCTGTCTTGAATAGCATTTCCAACGTGTAAACCGTGCGACTGCTGGTCATGTTTCCTGCTCCCCCTCCCCACCCTCGTGTTTGCGTTCCCTTTTCTGGTGATTGGCTTGTGCTTCCTGACCCTTGCGGGTTGTATTTCTGGCGTACTATGCTTACAGTCCATGTCAGCGTGTTCTTACATACTTTAGTGTATATACCAATTAAAGAGTTTCGGGTTCGTTACGACTCAAAGATGAGGCTGACGTGGATACTAGAATGTGGGATACATTTGGTCGACAAACATCAAGTCACTTGTACGCTTCGCCCGAGGAATGAGCAGTGCTACAACAAAACAAGAACAAACGAAATAAGCTGACGACAGAGACAAGACAAAACGTTATAAACGAGTGCGCATGTCGAGAACGATCTGGGTAACAAGAGCAAAGCCCAATAGATAATCCGATTTGTTAATGATTAGTTTGTGGGTCCCACCAGGAAGCTGGGTAGAGTACACTCGCAGAACGAAGTTAGCACTCTCAAAGGGAACGGAAAGGTAACTATAAAACGAAGTCAAGATGGGACACAGCGAGAAGCTTCATTAGATGACAAAATGAAATAGTGTTAAGTGCTGCGCTCAGCGGGCTTGCCCGTGGGTCTCCAAGGGTTCCTAGAGTCCAAGTCAAGACTCGCCAGCGTACCGTTAAGATCGTGAATAAGGTCCTGTTCCTCGTGAGCATCGTGGCGGCTAGAGCGTCCCTGAGGAGAGGTCTGGCCAGAGGTTGGTCGAGAGACCGGTTCTTGACGGGAAGTAGATCGGCTGGATTCGACCGGCCGTATTGAGCCGTCAAAATACAGGCCGTATTGATGACCGCCGTTGGAAGTCCGGAGTGGACCGTTCGGGCGATCAGTAAGAGTGCTTCCATCTAGCATACCCGCGTCGAACTTGGCAAGGAAGTTGTTTTGTGTCGAAGGGTCTGCAGTTATCAAGTCAACTGAGCCCCTTTTACGATCATTGAGCGTGTAGGCATTGGCATTGGGGTCGGGCGAGAAAGGCGAGAAAGAGGAATGAAACGACCTGAAGTGATGGTGCTGATTCGTCGCCTCCAAACCCACTGGCGAACGCGCTGGAAAGGAGGCTGCATAAGTATCATACAACGGGTGGGCATCGCCGCGAATTTGGTTCGTCAATGATGCTCGAAACTTTTCGTCAGGTGCTGCGCTCCCTCCAGGGCCGGACTCGGCCACCATATGCGTGTCTGGACTGCCGACTACATTTATCCCACTGACACTGAGTTTCTGTAAGAGTTGAAGAGCCTGTTCGGGTGATAGGGATACCTGGGCAGGAGCTAGCTGAGCTTGCAACTGGGCTTGTAATTGTGCCTGAAAGGCGGCCGCCTGTGCTGCCTGTGCTGCAGCCTGAGCTGCTTTGTCTGGAAAAGTAATTGGTGACAATGATGACACGTAAAAATGGATGCATACATTGACTCCTCCCCCAACTTAAACGAATCCTGCTTCCACCGATTGGGAAGCCTTGCATCTTCTCAATGGCTCTCTCTGCATCAGCCTTGCGAACAAACTGCACAAAGCCACAGTGCTTGCCGACAGGGACTTTGACCTGTGCATATGCCATGTTAGCGAATGGAAGGGAGGTAGGAGTGGGACACCCACATAGTGGATATCGCCAAACGGTGCAAAGAATGTTCGTAGTGTCTCCTCAGCGATCAAAGGCGATAGGCCTCCAACAAATACGGTCGTGTTATACGGATCAGTGGAAGTGAGCTGTTCGCCATTAGGTCCAATCAGGTTCCCAAGAATTGCACGCGCTTGAGCATGGTGCTTCCACGATTCTTCTGAGATCATGTAACGCGGTAATGCACCCTCATGAGAGTCTTGCGCAACACCCAAGGCAAGCGATGGAATACCGGCAGCGTTGTTTCCCTTGGTTGCGGAACCATATTGCTGTGCAACTTGCGCTAGTAGGTTCGGGGCGAGATTGACCATGTCGTCCGAAGATGCGGGTGTAAGGGCAGTGGATGAAACGCTAGTACTCGATGCAGAACCGAGCGAAGGAACAGATCCCGAGCCACTCGAGGTGAGTGATGACCCAGATCCGGAAGCCCCAACTGGGGTCGCTGAGGAGGTGGATCCTCCACTTGCAGAGGAAGCTATCGGGGACGAGACACTTCTTACTTGGTTACTATTTGGCAATGGTATCGACACTGTCAAGTTGCTACCTCTTGAATCACCTGCATGGGCATCGACAGGGAGCTGAACCAATGGAAGGTCCAGAGAGACCTGGTGTGGTTTGAACTTTGCCGTTGCAGGTGAGATCCGCACTATGGTACAACAAGGTCAGAAGTCAAGATCAAGCTTCGAGAGGAAGTGACATACTTGGACGAGAAAGGCAATACAAACCGTGCATCTCAATGAGAGCCCGCTGCTGGTCTGCCTCGTCGGTGAATCTATGGTGGATAACTGAGCATTAGGTGGGTACGAGGCAAAAAAAAATGCGGCTCACCTGACAAAACCATATCCCCTAGACACACCGGTGACAGGATCTAGCATAATCTTGGCACTTTTACAGCTAAGAAAGGGGCGAATGAACTTGGGTTCACGATCGTTCCGTAATCCAAGGACTGGGTTTCGAAACACGGCCACTAGGTCGGAATTGGACGTTTCGGGTGCCAGGTCTCCGACAAAAATACTGTACTCCTTGGGATATTGCTGATGTGCAGAAGACACGGCTACGCCTGGAGTAGGAAGAGCAGAGGTGATGGAGCTAGGGACTGAGGACGCCCAATTAAGGACAAAAGGTTTACTCGAGTTGGGCATTGTGACGGGGGTTGGGTTGCCGTTGACCTGGCTGAGGACCGATGCCGCAACGGAAGGGGATGGGAAGGTCAAGAAGCAGTAGCCCGGGTTGTTGGCTGATTGACCGGAAGTGTCGGAGGGAGCGTTGGGCACCTTGATGCTGACAGAGTCCCAACCCATCAGGCCGCAAACCTGTTTTGCGTATTCTTCGTCCATCCAGGGTTCGAGCTCAGACCACCAGAGGGTAGAAAGAAGGAGGGGGGAGTTGGGATTGGTCGGCGGGGTAGGGGTGGAGAGAGCGGACTGATGGTCACGAGACGAGTAAATAGGTGGAAGAGAATGGTCGCGGTGATCTGTGTCTGATGGGGCGCTGTGATAAGCCGGGGTAGAGGAGAGGATGGCGGGGGGAGTGAGCACGGGAGGGGAATGGTGATGGTTGGAAGAAGAAAAAGAGGGCGTGTGTCTGTTGGATAAAGCGAACCAACTCGACGGTTGGGTTGGGGGGGAGTTGTATTCCTTGTCCTGCATATGTATTCCGTATCGGGGACTTGCCGAGCTGGCCGAGATTGGATGACCGGCGAGGGTGCGGGAGAAGGATCGATCTACAGGCGTGGCAGAGTGATACTGAGCAAGGGTGCGCTGATCGAGCTCTATAGGGGACCGAGGGTTTGGGAGACCGGGGGGATGAGAAGGATCATTGGCACCGATGTGGGACATGCGAGGGCCCGCTGTGAAATAAAGAAGAGAATAAACGAGTAACTAGTGCGCGAAAGCGAGTCAGAAGAAGAAGAAAAAACAGAGAAAGGGCGACAGCAATGCGATGCGATGCGAATGAGATGGGAACGATTTAAGCGGTGGGCTAAGATAAGAGGGGGCAAGGGAGAGAAGAGGAGGTCTGAAACGAGAAAAAAAAAAACAAATCGATTGGAGACAATCTCGCGGAGAGTCTCTTGTCGGAGTTGGGAAACAACAGTCAGGCTGTCTGTCAAGCTGAGCACTGTCTTCACGACTCACTAGCACTGTAGTCGTGGGTAGGGTAGTCACTGGGTGCCACTGGGGCTCAGCCCGATGCTGCCTCAGGGGATCATTCACGGAGCTGCCTTAATTCAGCGCACAATAGCCAGGACACGCACCGCTATTCACCAGGAATGGAGAACAATGGAGCCTATACCATCCGAAGCTGGGATCGACGCATATCCAGAGACGGCCCCGCTTGTCCTTTGCCTTTTGTGGGTCCATATCGGTCCCACCGTGGCTGTGTGATCGTCCTGGTCCGCCTGCACTCCACCGTGCTGTACTCGACGCCGCACACGTTACTGAGCCAATATAACCCTCGCAATCTTGGCCGACATCTGCTCAGACAGCCATCTCACCATCGTGGCCACAACCCCAATCATGTTTATTACATAAGCATTGTTTCCCTTTCTCGCACGGACGAGCGTGACAAGTCTCCCGGTGGGCTTTCCAGCCATGCCAATCCGCAGACCGTCCGCATCAGCTGGCCACCCAATCTTCTCACAGAGCTCATCGAGGGCCCATAGGAGCAACGATTCTCACCATGGTCTCGGAAACGGCCTCACCCAACCCCCCTCCGTCGCCTACTCTGCAGCCTCGGCAACTCCTCAACAGAAAAACGTGCAGGCACTCATTAACAGGATAAAGAACAAGGTGCGTGTCATTCGTCACGCGTTTCTCCCTCCCCCGTAGTCATCCGCTCACTCAGCTCCCCGTCAACTCTGGTCATGCCCTGGACGTCGTCGAGGGCGATCCAGCAACCCAAGGGGCCGTCGATGCCCTTGTCGAGCTTGCATGTGACTCCCTCGATATCATCGCTTGGTCCCTTAGCGAGCTTCTTGAACGACTCGCAAAGGTTCGTCCTCCACTTCCACCCGTTCTACTTCCTCACCCCCCCTGCCAAATAGCAAATCGACACCTCTGGAGTGATGACCATAGAGGCACTCCAATCCCAGCTATTTATTCTAAAGATCTTGTCCGTGTCCATGTCTTCCAGATGGATCCCTCGACAGGACGACAATCGCTCCGCCTCGCGTGCCAGCGGACCGAACTCTATCTCTGGGCAGACTATTGGGAATAGCACTGCTTCTATTCCTTCATCCACCACATGGCACTCTAGGAATCCCCGCAAACCATCTTCCGAATTCTCATCCTCCACGCCCCCTCTTCCTTGCGTAGAGATCGATCCACTCGACGACAACTGTGCACGCTATGTATTGAGTGTCATGGTTCTTTATCTTCGTCAAACCGCCGCTCCAGAGAGCCGACTCATGTCCTCCTCCAATCTCGCTCCTGATGCTTCTCTCCACGATTTCGAGTCCGTTGATATACCTACCCCGACACCCGACCATGCATACGACAGTCTTCCCCTACCCCCACATATCGCCCAAGCGTCAAAACCTCTTCTTAGATTTAAACCCTCTACCACATCCTTCCAATCCTCAGGCACAACTTATGGACAGGGCCAACCCAATCGCGCATTCCATTTCGAGCGCACTCATATGGCACTTGTCAAATCGACGATGGCCCTCAACATCCTGATAAGCAAGTTCGCTGGTCGTATAGTATATTGCTTGTCTGCTTCGAATTGGATGGTAGTTTTCCATCGCATTCGCACGAAAATTCACTATCTCGCCAATACAGCCGAGGACAACCCAGACACTGTCGATCTACTGCTCATGACTCACAGTGCCATGGATAGGTCACGTCTTGTTCAAGTTCTCCATGAGCTGTCGTCTCTTCTCGTAAACATGAAAAAACAGGCCCAGGCTGCGGTTGCCATCCCCCTTCGCATGGCCTTGTGGAACTGGGTCGAACTTTATCCCCAGGAGTACAATGAAGCCGTTCGTACGCGGGGAAAACTTGAAGGATCACCCGAGCGGGTCTTTGATCTCCTCTACATCGCCAACGAGCCCGGTCGAGAGCGAGCCCTCTGGCCCACTCTGACCATTCTTTCATCTTTATGGACTGACCGTCTGTCCACCGACTATCAAATTGACACCCATTCCCGCACTGTGAATTTCATGCAGCTCCATAAGTCTTCCTCCCATCGCAAAGTAAGTTTTTTCTTCTTGTTACTTATGCATTGTTGACTAGGTCAACACAGCAGGATGTGCGGTTTGTGGAAGACCTTGTTCGTCACGTGAACACACATTCAAAGCTGTCGGATGTAGCATTTGTCTGTGCTATTGACATGTGTCGCGCAGGTTTCAGAATCTCGCCGGAGGGTGAGCTGCCACTAAGACACCTCGCTACAGATATCGCGCATGAAATCAAGGTAGGATTTATACCTCACGGAACTCTAACAGAATACTAACAAACCTGTAGATGGCTATATTGACTGGCGTGAAACAAAAGCCATTCTGGGATGCGTTCGATGAAATTGACATTGGAACATATGCGGAGGCACTCGCCGCAGTGTTTCGGTTCCTCCCGGAAGACGAATCGGTCCCTCTTTTCGTAGCATGTTTGGAACCTGAGCGGGCGGACGCTATCAAGATCTGTGCTATTAAGGCCGCATCAATCCTTGCATCAGAGGTATTTCTCGAAAAAAATCATGGAAATAGAGTTTTATATCATCTTCTAGGCCGCCCGGCTTCCTTGGCAGCCTTCAATGGAGAATCTCCGAAGAATCATTGCATTGAGATCCAGAAGGATTTACGAGGTACCATTAATTTAACTTCTTCGCTTCGTTATCGCTCACGCGTTCGGTCAGACTGCTTCGATGCGCCGCAGCGAGATCGACACGGATGGCAACATCAGGAGAGCAGCGACGCGGCCTAAAGCTAAGCGTTTCACGTCAGAAACCCTGACAGACAAGGACCTTTTGCTTCTAGCAATTTTGTCCCTTTGGCGTGCAGACTTTAGCTACTCTATGCTTCCAGTGCATGAAGAGGACTCGCTTCAGTGGAGCATCACATTCACGCGTATTTGGGATTCTGAAGCAGATACCTCAGTCAAGATTTCTGCGGCAACAACCTTCCAATGTCTTGTGGATATGTTTTTCCGAATGTCTCCCGTGGATCCTGATTACGCCTACTTTGACGACCGCTTGGGGCAAAGTCTGTAAGTAACATCTCTATCCCTATCAGATTCCCGGCTTAATTTATTCAAGGGCCACCGCGCTCTTGTGCCAAACAAAGAAGCTTCTCATGACCAGACTCGAACCTGATAGCCAAAGGCTTTGGATGTCTGTGTGTCATCAGATTATAGAGACTTATCATAGGAAGAGTCAGGTATGTCTTCCTCGCACTCCCGGTATGAATTGCTTACGCAATAAACAGGGTGATCATGCGAAACGGCTGCAATTTAATCCTGATCGTGTCCCAGCCTTTGCTTTAAGTGAAATATCCTTCCTGGTTTCACTTACCTCGGTGAACAGCGAAGTTTCGCAGCTTGCAGCACAGGGTCTCCGCCTGATCGCACAAGCTGAGCGTCATCCTGATGCCCCAGTAAACATGGGCCTAACAGAGGAAGAACGGTCAAAGCGAAATCCGATATACGAGCAATTGGGTGATCCAAGCGTTATCGTTGTCGGTAAGTTGACGCCCGACCGCAGCGCAACGTCGACTGATATGGGGAAAGGCCGCATTCGGGAGCAGAAACGCGTACGAAAGCTGCTGCGCTTGGTGGCCTACACTTCACCGATCAATATCGCTGTGTGGGAAGAGTGCTTCTGGAGATGGAATGCGCTGTCGGAATTTGTTGTTCCAAACCCTCTCGCTTCCATTGCTGCTTTCGACGAAGTATACTTGAGCAAGCAAGAACAGTGTTTGTTACTTGAAGTGCGGAGCGTCGCTTTGATTTGAGGTAATTTATCGCTAATGTCGAACTCAGGAAAAATTCTTTCAGTGGCGGAATCTTACGCTGTTTTTAGCTGCTTTCGGTGGCGCTACGGTCCAGGAAGAGCACGAACCCAGTGCTTTGACCGCCGTCATCCCCGCAGAGTTCCTTCCTGATGAGATGCGCATTCTGAGAGATCCTGGAGAACTAGTCAATATTTTCATCGAATTCCTCACAGCTGCACTTATCGACGATACCATTCGTGTACGCGAAGTGGCCAGGGAAGCTCTAGGTTCAGAACTAAGCCCTCGCCTCTTTGCAAGATTGTTCAAGCACCTCGATGAGTAAGCCCATTTGTCTCCTTTGCTACTCAGCCTGATCGATTCTCTGCCAGAATTACGCGAAATATCACTGAAGGTGCAGGTTCAGACTTTAAAGACGAATATGGTTTGTTCCTTGATCAGGTTAGTTATAAGTTTTCACTTTGTCGCTCGACGGATGCTGATTGCTCGTACAGCTCATATCGGTTTTGAAATCTCTTGTCGACAATGCGCAGATGCCACCTGATGAAGCCTTGAGCATTGACCTGGGGTCACTGCTTCACGTCCTTGTCGGGTTTATTTCCAGGTTCAATGACCCGGCTTCGTATCGCATCCGCATCAAATTCTGTAGCTTAGTTTGCAGCGTTTGTGAGCGTACGGATGCCCTAATACTTCGTAAGGATGATTTGTCGCGGAATCGAATTCTGGACACGATTATGGAATGGTTCCAAGATCCGCTGGTGGTACGTTCCCCGATGATGCGTGTGGGAGTTTGGACTGATATCATTTCAGAACCTAGAAACCGATGCCATTCAACTCCAGTACGATATTAACATGTTTGTCTTGCGGACAGCTATCCAGCTCCTTGATCGTCTCAAATTACAACCTATCGATCCCAATGTGCCGCATGATGGGGATGATTCGGGCCACGCGGTATCACGTCTGTTCATCAGGTACTCTCACATGCTCCTCCGAGCCCTTGATGTTTGCCAGTCGGACCAACCTGTACGCTCTTCTTCTTCGATTCTCATCAATACCTCATATAGTCCTAGACGTCCGATTCGACCTCTGACGTTCCTTCAGTGCAGAAGGTAACGCACATTTCTTGTAACCTTTAGTGCCTTGTTCACCACCTCTCAGAGATACCTAACATCCCAGAAAGAAGTCGATGTGCGAGAACTGGTCATCACCGGACTTTCCCATCTAGTAGTAGCGAACTCTGAAAACGGTGTGAAACACTGTATTGCATTGGCCTATGATCCAGATCCCAGGAAACGGACGATATTTGTGCATGTCTTTGCTCGTGTATTGGGTAAGGGCACGAAGTTCGAGCCTCAACGCAATCCGGAACTACAAGCTCGTAGGAATCAACTGCGCGAGGTATGAACAATTATTACAATGCTTAACCTGGGCTGACAGTGTCTTCGTAGCTAGTCCGGGGATCCGATGTACGAACCATCTGTGTTGCCACAACTTTTCTTTTGCTTATGCATGCCTAGATGGTCCTTGCGATGGTCATATGCGAATGCTGCCCTGCTAGCGAGGTTGACATGATGATCTCTGTGCTCATGAATATCTTCGATACCCGAACCTCCCTGGTAGCATTACTCAAGACAATGATTGATCGCGAGATAGCGCACACTGGTAACATCTCACTTCACGAAATTAGCGTAAACCGACGTCGCTTATAGCCAGTGACGCGGACCTTTTCCGAAGTAACTCGACCTGCACAAGATTTTTGTCTGCCTTTGCCAGGATACATGGTTATAATTATCTGCGTAGTCTCATTCTGCCGCTGATCAAGACCATGTCATCAATGCCCCAGGGTCATGCCTATGATCTGGACCCAGCAAAGACTCCGAAACACAAGTTGGAGCAGAATCAGCGGGACGTCGAGTTTATTGCGTCATCTTTCCTTGAGATCATAGGTTCCTCGGTCCCTGCCCTCCCACCGTAAGCACTCTTCCGACTCCCTGAAGTTTCTTCACTCATTCCCTTGAAGGATGATTCGTGAAGTGTGCGCTCACTTGGCGAAAACAGTGTAAGGGTTGATACCTGTCCAAAATTGTGACATCTTACACTTGACAGTTATCAAGTTTGGCCTGAGTCAAAATTCGCTGCTCTGGGAGCTTTCATATTTCTTCGGTATGTACAATTTAGGTTATCACGACAAAAATATTTATTTCTACCCAAGTTTCATTTCTCCCGCCATCGTCGCTCCTGAAATAGTTGATGTTGAGGTGCCCAAAGACGACGGAGTTATTCGTCGAGGCCTCATGATCATCGCCAAGGTCATGCAAAATTTAGCCAACAACATTTTCTTCGCCAAGGAAGCACACATGGTCTGCCTGAATGAGTTTTTGAAGGCGAACATCACGAATGTCACACGATTCCTCAGCGAAGTCAATGTGAACAATTTCAGCATATACGTGAACGAGACTGATTCATCCTTTTTCTGCAGAAATACTCTGCCACACCTGCTGACGAGGATGGCAGCGAATGGTTGGGCACCACTGCTGACGACACTGACACGATAGTGTTGCACCGTTTCTTGGACAAGCATGCAGACAAGATTGGGAAGGAGCTGCTCAGTTACGTGAAGCCCAACAATGAAGACGATTCGGTGACGATGGGCGCTAAACGCGCATGGGACCTGCTATGCAACCTTCTTGTTGAACTCCAGGAAGTGCCCGAAGTCCCACGTCTTTCTCTCCAGCCAAGCTCAGAACATCAAGAATTCATTGATCTGATGAATCGTGGCTCCCATCGTAGTATCGAACCTGTTCGAGACATATTTGTGTCCGCAGATGTTGCGGAAGTAAGTTGACGAATGCGACGCTGCATACCGCTGACACCTACTCTAGGATGTACCCGCTGTCTTCGTCCTGCGTGTCTGCAAGATAGATGTAGAGGCACTCGACATTGAACTGTTGATGTATCATATTTTAAAGGCAAGTGTACACCATCTTCAGAAATGTGTGTTATTTTTTGATCTTGCACGATTTAGACGTTGACTAGTCCTGAATACGGGGAAAGATATTATGAAGTCATCCTTGACTGCACATCGTTCACATCTACATCTGAGATCCCCGTCCAATGGCTGAAGACGTGTTCCCAGCTTATTCCCATGGACGTCCGCCAGCGCTTCATGAATGGCTATTTTTTGAACGCCAACTCGCTGACTCAACGCTACTTGAGGCGAATGTATAATATATCTGCAGGTTTGTGCTGCTCGTCACTCTCCTGCGCAGACGAGTGATGCATTCGTTGCGTTTGCTATCAGGGACAATCCTTTCGAGCGGCATCAAGGCTTGTTCCTCAGTCACCGAGCTTCTGCAACATGTACCTCAATCATGCCTGCCCGCATTGGAGTACCCTAGTATGTACCGGCTCAGCGCTGCAAGTTTTGTTGTGACATAGAACACAGCGTCTCTGGAACATGAAAACAGCATACGTTTCACCGAGGTGACGATGAGGCATGCCCATGAGATACGTATGCCAGTCAACATGCAAGTTGCACTCACCCATATCCGTATAACTTCGGTCCGTGGTTCCAACTCAGTTGTCTTTATTGGCCTGATCCTCTGAATAGATTCGAGCGGGTGTCGTTTCGCCTTCACTTTCGTGCAAATCGACTGAGATTATATCCTTGGCTGATGTCAGCGATGCATATAATGTCTCGACTGGCCTCGATCCACACGAATTCATCATAAGGCTGAGCAGACAGGGATTGATTTCGTATTTCTCTTCACCGCATCGTGATAACATTGTCAAGGTATGTATTTGACAGTATAATATTCGTTCAAGTTCACCATTCTCTGGTAGGCAATCAGATCGGCGAAGAGCCAACTTCGTGATAGCCAGGTCCTCCGTATTGAAAGGTTCCCGAGATTCTCAAATATCTCTGCCACTCTTCTGCATGTGGGTATGATTAATATTAACTCGGATCAGGAAGAACTTCGTAGCGCTGCGTATGACCTCCTCGGCGCGATTTGTTCATATCTTGACTACGACAAGAACCCGATCATCGCGTCTAAAGGCGAGTTCGACTGCGCAGTCTTTCACCTCCTATTCTTATACTGCATCCTGTCAGCCGGCATTATCCCTGGTGATCTATCTACCTTCGTCACCAGTCTAAGCGAACGCCTTGCAGGATTTGCTCCGAAACTCACGCTGGATTTCTTGACCGTGATTTCCACAGGAATGGACAAGGCTGGCATTGCGCAACGTATCAACTGTCTCCAGTATATGAGTCCTTGGGTTAGAAACCTAGCTCATTTCTGCAACCCTTCAAATTCTTTGTACGAACACTCGGGCGCGAGACTACGAGATTGCATTCGCACATTGATAGATCTGACGATCGCAGACTCGGAAGTATGTCCAGTCCACTGTGTTCGTATCCTGATGATCTTGATACATTTTACTAGATTTCTTCCATGATCCACAAGTATATTTGGGTCGAAATTGGGAGGCTTGATCCAACAATTGTGAATGTAGTTCTTGATGAGTTGGTCCGCGCCGCATCGGACGGTGGCATTGGTTCACGCAGATGTGAAACAATTGCTCGAACTGCAGCTGCTCTAGCCTCCATCAACGTGCGAGGAAAGATCTTTTCCAGGCTACGGAAGGTCCTTGGGAAGACGTCCCTAAAACCTTCGAGAACTTTACCCGAGAATGCCCATTGGAATGAAATCGCCACGCTCACCCGATTTGCTCTCATCGCCAGCAACCATTCAAAACAAGCAAACTTCGACCAGTTATTTGTTCCCGAAATTTGCCACATTGTTACCCTCGTCTCGGGGACTGGACAAACACTCGTGCGAAAATCTGTTTATGGTGTTATCATGAACTTTCTGCAGTCACTTTTCCTCGTCAAAGCGGATGATCCAAGTGGGCCCGATCTACGCGCTCTGATGGATGAGCTCATTACTCTCGAGAGCCTCCAGTTATTTGGTCTCACCCGGCAGTCTAGCACGAGCGATTACTGCAACTACGACCCACCGAACGACAAGGCCATGATTGATTCTCAAGAAGCTTTGACACGATTGCTCGTCAAAATTGTCGAAGTTGCAGCGGGTTCGAAAGGTAAGAATGGTTCGACATGTCCCTCTGTTGAATTCACATACAGTTCAGGGGTCTCGAATGTTTGGCGAGCGCGATGGATGAGCTTGGCTACGTCGACGGCTTTTCAACTCCCTACGGCGATACAAGCGAGGGCATTCCTCGTGCTTGGCACACTAGCAACCTCGGATGTGGATGACGATCTTGTCTATCAGATGCTCGTGGCATTTAAAACCGCCCTGGGCCAGTCTACGGAAACAGACACGATAGCTGTGGTTTGCATGCTTCGATGCATCTGCAAGGTAGTTCGCTCGTTGCCGGAAGGATCTCGGTACCTCTGCCAAATGTTTTGGCTTGCGGTAGCCCTGCTTCAGTCCAGTTACACTTCTGTTTACGCTGAAGCCGCAGACCTCTTGCGTGCAACGACGGAAACGCTTGAGCTGCATGGTGCGTTTGATGAAGACACCATACCCAACATTCTCTTGGAGGGCCGCACACAGCTCGAGGATACGGTATGCCAACTGGACCGATTATTATGCCTTTCTTTCGAGTCCAGTTTCTCCTTCTCCCTGGCCTCTATCATTTTCAAGGGCGTCCGCCATAGTCACCTCAAATCTTCTGCGGAAATAGTCCTCAGAAGTCTGCTCTCCGTTGCTGTGCGATGCGGCGAGAAACCTCCCCGAGGCGCACCATATGTTTTGTCTCCCGACGCGTTGGGCTACTTTGTTGCGTTAATCCCGTTCTCCACTACTCGCGAGTCATACGTCAGACTTTTGCAAGATTGTCGCGCAGAAGAGTTCGCTCCTGCCGCAAGACCGTCACATGATAATGATTTTGTTCCACGTGTTGACGTTGACATGCTTCCGATCACAGATAGCACGGCAGCATTGCTTGTAGCTTCCTTCGCCACTGCTATGCTCACGACCGCACAAGGCGATGACGCGGAAACGGAGATGTTGTATAACATTCTTTTGGATGTTAGCATTGCTCATCCAGACTTGTTGTCTATGATGTATGCGGTTTTTTCCCCTAATTCTTGACGGTTGACTCATTGCCTCCGCACCTCAGCTATGACACATTACAAGATAGGATCAAGGAAACATTTGCTGTATCGGGCAACGCGTCAATTATCAGGACGGTGTCAAACATCTTCCGCCTCTCTCAAGATCCTCTACGCGTTATGATGATCCAAGGGGAATCGATGTCCACCTTGAGTACTGTCGAAGAAGGAAATGGGACGCAGGCATTCAAGAAACGTCTCGAAGAGCTGAGCATGGAAGGGTTGGCGACGAGCTTCCAATTTCTGGCGCCTAACAGAAATCAATGGAGTAGGATTTCTGCGTGGATTTCGGAGCTTGTGCTGAAAATTGTTGGATTGGAATGAGGTTTGGATATCCTACCAGTCGCCGTCTTATGTTTGATCGCAGTTGCTAATTTTGGTTGATTACCGTATCTGGAAATTCCCATGAATACATCATTCTTTGTAATACTTGGTGTTACCCCGCTGTTTCCAGTTAACCACATTCTTGGCATGCGAGCCGACTCCTCAGACCACTGCCCCGCTGCCCCGGATTCCCCGCTCGCCAGCAGTCTTTATCATGCGACCACCACCATCGACGACCTCACGCTTGCCTTGACCAATTTTTCCAGGGTTCCATCTCCCGAGCCTCAGAGGCAAGTCACTTGTTGTTGCGGAAGCGAAGAATGCGAAGCCACAAAAGCTTGGCTCGCTGTCAAGTCAAAGCTCGAGAGCAGGCTTGTTCTCAGTGCAGGTGTGTCTAAATCCCGAGACGCTCACCACGCGTACGTCAACTCTCGCCACAGAGGTTGGGTCTGCGTTGTTGCAGCGCCATGAGGCGTATGTGCGCAAGCATGAGGTATGCCTCACGCGCACGCTCCATGATGCCACGTCCTCACTAACAGCACAGCCGAGTGCGTCTGCACTACGGAAACCTACGCAAGACAGCGCTCTCAGTGCCGAGCCAGACCAGGCTGAAGCAGATGTGCGGGTGGTTGAGCTATTGAAAGAGAATGCAGTGCTCGAGAAAGTCGGTCTCACGTCCGTTTTCAATTCGCATGCAGGCATCCTGACCTGCCTCGTGCAGCGACTCACGCAGGCACTTGTGAACAACGAGGTTGCTGAGGTATCAAATAAAACATTGCTACATGAATTGGAAGGGGCCCGCAGCACAGTCTCAAGACTGAGTGCTCATCAAGCGCGTAGTGTGGGGTTGGACACCAAGCTATCCGCAGTCTACCAGGAGAATGACGATATTCGGCAAGAGCGTGACAGCCAGACCCATCGAGCAAAGCTTGCAGAGGCTCGTTTAGTTGCCCTCAAGGATCATACAGGTGAATCATTTTCAACAAAGTTGGTCTAGAAATGCCAGTTCACAATTTCATGCAGACAAATTACAGGCGGAAGTCCGCCGCTTGCAAGATGACCTGGAGGACAGACGCTTGCAACGTTTAGAATCTTCAGAGTCGCTCTTACAGGACGTTCGCTCCAAGTTGGAGGGTCTTCAGGTTTCGGTTTGTGTTTCGGTGATTGCTCTGCGTGACATCATTTCATCTCCTGTCTTTAGCATGTCACCAAGTCGGTCGCGGAAGAAGACCCAGAAGTCATCCAAGTCATCGAGTCCTTGGTCGTAAACAATGAGATGCTGAAAGCGGATAATAAGGAGTTGCATAAATTGTTGACGGAATCCCGTGAGGATCTGCAGGCATTGCAGACGGAAGCGGGAGAACAGAGCATCGCACCACCAATACGGGGTAAATGTCTATACACCTTTGGAGTCGCAGAGGTTGACCAATCGACTAGTCGAGACCCCATCGAAACACTCTCGGATATCGAGTGGACCGTCTTCCTTTGTCAGAGACACTGTAAGAGAGACAATTTCATTGCCGTGTGTTGCCTGACAGGAGTTGCAGCTTTTTAGCTCCACGAGACGCCCATCTAGCGTCGAGTCACGATCTCGCCATGCATACGTAAGTGAACCTCACTCGTGTGAGTCTAACTCACTCTCATTGATAGGAGCCATTGACTCCAGAGACTGGTCGTAGACCACTCTCTCCGGCAGACTCCACATTGCATTCAGCACCGAAATACACTAATTTTGCTCACCCTCAGCCACGATACCCACCATCTCATCTGAGCCTTGACATGGATAGTGAACCAGAGTATGATCAAGCACTGCTGAACCCGAATCAAGCAACGAAAGCCGTACAGACCGATCGAAGGCTTGTGCTACATGGTATCAGCCAAGTGACACCATCTTTTGTGGATCAGTCATACATGTCGCCTCATGACGCGCATTCTGATTCCTCATCACTGTTTGATGGTATCGGTTCCCCAATATCGAGTCTTTTGGAACGCATGCACTCCCTCATTCATCGCATGACACAGGCTGATGCCCTTACGCTCACGAACCGCCTTAAACGCCAACACTTGCGTGGCGCAGACGTCAAGCATCTTTCCCGAACAACAGTTGGTAACATTTTATCGGACATCTCGCATCTCCGGGTACAATATCGTGCATGGCTCGAGGACGATAAGATAACTACGTTGTGCACGCGAAAGGATCTTCGGGGCCTGTTCAAGTTGTTCAAGGAAGTCCTCGAGGAGATGGGTCAAATGCGTGTCACTCTGAATGATGTCATCCTTGAGCCAGCTATCGCAGTTAAAGTCAGCGAGATGGCCCTTGATCCGGCAAAAGTGGAGGCGATGGAAAAGGAGAGGAAGGTGATTAACCTTGGTATTGGAGCAAGTTGGATGTCCCCGTTTTCGAAGCTTTTCAACCCCTTACACGATATGGGCGAGCTACCTTCCACCAGGCGAACATCCCCTCGGCCAATCAGCAGAGGTCATGGAAACACTCGGGCGTCGCGTCCCGTGCCGAAGATTGGCCCAGCACTTGCGGCTTCTGCTACCACGGTCAATGTCGAGTTTACCGCCACTGGGACTGGTAAATCGGTGACCAGCATATTCTCGGCACACCCAGATAACGAAGGGGGACATGGTCATCTTCCCAGCCTACATACTCTTCCTCAGTCACCCCTGTCGACACAAGCCAACGTTCATAACGTAATGGGCATCTTCGCGGGTGCACCACACCCAGATGACACCTCAGATCCTTGGGTAGTCCTGCCTCGCGTATCCCGTCGTGTCAAATCTGCAATTTTAACGGCAGAACGCGCAGGGGCAAGCACTGCGACTATAGGCAGATCTGCAGTCGGAAAGCGAAAGATATCCTTGTCACGCGATGTGGACGCAATCCTGGACACTCCTTCTGTTTCCACCCGCAGTACCGATGATTCAGAAGCACATGATATTCCTGGTCCCCTCATTGACCGCACCCTCCGCCGACGTGGCCTTTCGGACTCTTCCATTCATTCGACATTCATGAACCAAGGTGGGACCAGGGATGCGAACGTCCCCCGTCCCTCCGAATCAGGTAGTCCCTGGTCGGAGTGTACGTCTGTATTACGGACGCTAGGTCGAACAGTGCAAAACTTTAAACAAACCGCGTCGCACACGATCTCCGGAGTTGCTCATCCACACACTGCAACAGCCAACGGGCCAGAGTCATATCCTCATGACAACAACATCCCACGATCTCAGCCACCCCGCCACCCCTCTTCAACCATTGGCTCTTTAATCCCAAGTTTAACATCCTGGGCAATCGGAGACGCTTTTGATTCTGGACAACCTCGTAAGATCCACAGCAGCCTTCGGGAGGATGGGGTACCCCGACTGTTCGGTCGAGAGGGCCAGTGCAGGGATATCTAGTTGAAGGGATTTTGGTGATGATGGTGTGTTTTATTTAAATGCGGCTTTCCGCAGTTCGTACGCATTGATTATATATTACTTGACTTTTGACTATTACTCGCTCGTTTACTCATTTGTATCATTATTGGTTAGATACATTCAACAATGACTGGGCTGTTGATGGTATGAATCTACCGAGAGAGAACTCAAGACGAAGATATTGGCCCTGACAATCACACGAACATCGCTATGTCGATATTGCCTCCATCCATTCGACTTATACTGATCCATTAAATAACACTAAACATACACGGGGGAACTAGTAACACAAAACAAAGTTGTCGGCATTTATGAGACCCCATCAACGCCATCTCCGATAAGAGGCCTTGAGGCCTCAGACCAGTCTCAGCCGTCGTAGCCTGGAGGATCTGCATAGGGTGCCGATCTACTCGCTGAGGATATGCTAGAAGATGTATACTCGGCTGTAAGAGGATGTTCATGAACAGACTGAAGCAATCATAGACACGAATGTCACAAACGTAAGTGTTCCTCGTCGTCTACCGAGTGCCTCCTCATAAATATTGCCTTCTCGCGCGTCTTCTCCAAGATGCTCACAAACCTGAACATTGCTGCATTGACGAATCTGATTTCGAGTGTAGTCCCGTTCGTCAGGCCACCTTCAGGCGTAGGTTTCACGCCTATCATGAGGTAGTTCGCCCCGAATATTGGTTGTTCAAACTTGGAGGAGAGAATGGAGGGTAGGGGTATCGTCAACGATCTGAAGGAGGACTTGGCGTCAGGATTAGTCCAGACGAGCTGCTCTCCGGTAAGGATGTATCTGAATAATGCATATGGTGGCACATACCCGTTGATCTGTGAGAGCCACTGTGCCGACTGCCTCGAGCTTCTTCAGCCCGCCGCTTGTTCCGGAGGGTGACAGAACGGCCGGGATGGTGAGATTGCACTTGACATCATCAACAGTCTCTATGGAGCTTTCTCCCGGGAGGAGTAAGGGCCTAGCATTAACAACAGTCACCCAGTTGAGTGCCATGAAGTCGAAGTGAGCTCAGAGAAGGAGTCAGCAGACATACTAAAAAGTACCTCCAGCTAAGACTGCGAGCATGTCAATACTTGCAAAAACGATCCCTGCTCAAGGCTACCTAGCGCAATGGTAGCGCGTTTGGCTTCGATTGCCCGACGGTACCAAAAGGTTGCAGGTTCGAGTCCTGCGGTGGTCACTTTTTTGCATGGCCTTCCTGCGACAAGGGATAAACCAGGAGAGCTACGTGGACTCACTGGTCTAGGAACAACCGACGATGAAAGGTTATACAACACAACGCAAACCCTAGACAGTTGCTCGTGTTAGTTTGCGTGTATTAATCTTCCAATCCGAATTCCCTTCTATGAAACTCGCATGGCGTACTCCCGATCGCTATTCCCTCACCAGCTACTAGCCTCCTGACCTTTTCTTGTGCATCGGTCTTGAGTAGTACACAATGGTCCTCAGTGACCGTGTCTTTGAAGTGATATTTCTGACATACTCCTTCACCGGAAGGATGCGGAAAGAGTTCGTCGTCCTCAGGTTCCGCGGGATCTTTGAGAAATGGGTGATATAACGCGCCGCGTGGGGTAATTCGGCGCTGGGATTCTGGTTCCATTAATTCTTTAAGGAGTGAGAATGCATTTTCAACGTCGACTCTGTGCGATTCTTCTGACGGATATGGGTGCGTCGTGCGTGTTGGTGTAGAAGAACGCGATTGTAAGTTATCCGACGAGGGAGGTGGCGATGACGACAACGAAGGAGCCTGACCGGGTGCTTCGTGCATATTGTATGGATAGAAACGAGTGTCGGGGCGCGGTACCAGCATTAATTCAGGGTTTTGTTTCTCAACGAATTCCCGCCAACTGATTCCTTCGAGAGTTAAGGACGGTACGTTTGTTACGAACGTGCGACCTGAAAGATAATAGTATAGAAATTCATTTTGAAACAAAAACAGACGAACTGTGTAGAACAGCAGCCTTTTCCATCCTCTGCCGGCCAATGATGGTGGCGATTTCCATTACAGCTTCGATGTCGTCGCTCGATTGGAACAAAGGAAACTTCCTAGTTAGGAAGAAAAGCAGGATTATCCCGGCTGCCCAGACATCGATCGCTTTGGCATGAAATTAGATCGCAAACTTATATCTAAGCGTAGATTCGTTCACCTCCTGTTTGTGACCCACACTTGAACAGAACTTCTGGAGCCCGAAATCCCCGTGTACCCGCTCGATTGGCTTTCGAATGTGGCCTACAGATCGCTGAGTTCGGCTTAGCAAGTACTTAACACATCGGAAACGGACCGAGTATCTTTTTCGGGATAACCAACTTTATCGCTTGGCAACGAACTTTTGCTCCGAGCTTCCTTTTGCATCTTTCTAAAGTTTTCAACGTCGTATTCCTCTCGGGATCTTAATTTGCCATGGGGAAAATCTCGCGACGGCGGGGTATGGAGGCATGCCCCATGCATTGGCGTTGACGAGTCCATTCGCTGAAGCCTAAAAATGAGCATAGATCTTTGGAAGGGAACTGTCTGAGGCATACACTAGCCAGTCCAAAGTCACATAAGGTACCGATTCCAGTCCGAGGGTCAAAGAGAAAGTTGGCAGGTTTGACATCACGATGGACAACGCCCCGAGCATGAATATCACGCAGGGCCCGAAACATACACCGAAAGTATGCTTTTATACCTGCCATAGAAAGGTCCATGAAAAAGTCCTACAGAAAATGGTTTAATCGATGCGATAGAGCAGCTATCTAGACACTGACGCGTAAATCATCGTTTCGGTTGTAGGGCATGATCGCGACTACTTGGTCTCGATTGCGGAAGGCGGTGATTAGCTGGCACGTGTGCCGAGTTCCCCGGCAGTCTTCCATGATAGAAATTTCATTGCGTATGCGTTCCGGATTGCTAGTCACGTAGATACGTTTAATGGCGACAAAGACTTTACTCTCATTGGGGTATGGCACTGTTTGATAGTATGCTGACGATGAGGGAGGATGACGGCCATGCCAAGGCGAATTATCCCACTTGGTATGATACCACAGGTCGATGGCCTTGTAGACGGATGAGAAAGTGCCCGTGCCTAGGCGGTCCACTATTCGGTAGTCGTGTGATAGTTGAGGTACGGCTGTCATCAGACTAGCGATTTCTAGTCGAATTTCTTCCCGCTCGCTGGCGGGCTTGAGGTGTATCGTCATCTCCTCATCCGTCTCCCCCAGCGCATCTACATCGTCGGGGTCTTCATCGTCTTCGTAACCGTCGAGGTCGCACATATCCTTTGGACAGTCCATGGAATTTGGTTCGTCATCGCTTTCGTCGAGATCAACCATGACTGGCAGTACGTCTGCATTTGTCTTTGTCTTTGTAACGGAGATTGGTCGATTATACAATTGAGATAGGTGACTGTGATATTCGTCCATCTCTTGACGGCCATAGCTTCCACGGTCATCCTCGGAGGTCGAATTTTGAGCCCCATTCGCTTTCTGCGCAGACATATATTCATTGTGGTAAGCCCTGTTCCGTGGGTCTGAGGAGCCAACCTCAAGGGGGTTGGAGGAGTGCTGGGAGAGTAGCATGATGGTCACGATAATATGGTGGAATGGGACACAAACTGAGGACGCGATGTCGCGCAACGGTCGTCACGTGCGCAAAATCATATGAAAATTATGAAAAAGTAATGACCACCGCAGGACTCGAACCTGCAACCTTTTGGTAACGTTGGGCGATCGAAGCCAAACGCGCTACCATTGCGCTAGGTAGCCATTAGTTTGAAAGACAGTTAATATCTTACAAAACCTCAATTTGTTTGTGGAGGGATGCAGAATAATCGAGCGAGTTCGGCGCAACTAGGAGCTGGACTGCCAACGGTGCTCATGTCGTTGACGGTGTAAAGCGATTCACCTCCATGAACCCCTCAGAAGAGTTCAGAGTCTGGTTCACAAACCTGCTTCAACATCCCCTTTTCGCGCAGATTGCACCCTTCGTTGTACTTTTCCTTTTCCCTCTTATTGCACTTGCCTGCAAAAGGTTTTCATTCGGGACTACGTCATTCATCATGGTCCTCGAAAATCTTGGTTCATTCTTTCCTTGGAATTGGGGTGGCAGCCAGTCAAGTGCCGTATCATTGCACGAGACAAAAAAGCTAAGGAAGAAATATGCTCGTACTCGCGGTGAACAGCTGGAGATGAACGGATACGCCAGACCAGGTACGTCGAATCTTGGACCTTTGAAATACTGGTCCCTGACTTTCTAGCCTATAATAGATACTAGACAAGAACTGTTCGAAGGCTACTATCCCGGCCTCGTCAATATCTCAGGTACATACTGCTTCATGAACTCCACAATCCAAGTCAGTCCATCGCAAACGATCCCTATGCACACCATCTCTCACTGTTAATTTTAGGGGATGGCCTCTCTATCCTACCTGCAACCTTTCCTGGCCGTTGCTCATGACAAGGCCGTGCAGTCAGATGTAGCTTCACCAGTCATCGACGCTCTTCTCGGTTTGCTTCAGGGTCAGTGCGGCATCTTCGAGAAGCTGTGTTTTCGCTGAAAACTTTTTCTTTCAGAATTAAATGCACCTCGGACTTCGTATTATTCAGTTCGACCACTTGAGATTATCGAAGCTTTGGTGAACCATTCTCCGGGAAAGCACAATTCCCTCTTCTCTTCCCGTGAACACCAGGACGCCCAGGAATTGTTTCAACTTGTCTCGGAGTGCGTAAAGAAGGAAATCGCTGCTGTTAACAGAGAACGTCAACGAGATCGCGGCCTCGGAGGGTTATCGCAGGTTGAGGAGGAATCTGGCAAGGATATAGGAATGACCGTATTCGATGGCCTAACAGCCAACCGTAGAAGTTGCGTGGAGTGCGGATACACAGAAGCCGTCATGCATTTTGCCTTTGATAGCTGGCAATTGGCGATCCCAAGATACGTCGTGAGTTATCGTACTGGTGAAACTTGGGGCTAAACTTACCATGGATCAGGCAAATTGCCGACTTGAAGACTGTCTCGCTGAATACACCAAACTTGAGATGCTGAACGATTGCATATGTCGCAAGTGTTCGGTGATAGCTACTCACAAACGCCTTGCAATGGAAGCAGAACGTTTGGAGAGGCTCGTGAGTTCCGATACGCAGGCCTCAATTTCGAAAAAGCGCAAGGCAAAGGATGCAAGGAAGCTGGAAATGAAGTTGAGAGCATTGTTAGATCACGGTCGGCTGGAAGAGGACGTGAAGGGAGTCAAACTGGACAAGGTGTTCAGCAAAGCTTCCACGAAGCAAGCAATGATTGCAAGGGTATGTGTCTAATTCTGATCTACTGCCTGGTCTGACATTTGCCAAGCCACCACTGGTGCTTGTACTCCACCTTAATCGTTCGCTGAGCTATGGCCAGTTTGCGATGAAAAACTCGATACGCATTTTCTTTCCCGAAATTCTAGACCTCACTCCCTTCACGACTTCCGGAAATCTTTCCACTATTCCGTCAGTTCCAATCTCCACGCCACCGCCGAGTCTCCCTCGCTCTACCACCCCAACCCAGGCCACGTACTCCGCCCCGAAGACTATTTATCGCCTATCCGCGGTCGTCTGTCATTATGGTCAACATTCATTTGGACACTATGTCTGTTTCCGACGAAAACCTCGTCCACCATCATCTGGCGTGGCCCGCTTTGCTCCGCCACGTTTGGTTCACCCTCTGGGATGCGAGTGTGAGAAGTGCCTGCGGTATGGAAACATTAGGGACGACGATGACATCGTTGACTCGATGTATCGTCCCGGCCGCGGGTGGTTGCGCATCAGTGACGACAGCGTCAAAGAGTGCGGTATAGAAACTGTACTACAAGAGGGCTCGGGAGCGTTCATGCTCTATTACGAGCGCGTGGTCTCACATCCTGGTATTTACCCACTTCCTGACTCACCCAGAAGCTCAGAGGAAACCCTTAAGCCGAACGACACAATCGACGATATCAACGGATCTACGGCGTCGCTGGCCTCGAGAGATGAGACGGAGAAGTCGGTGTACGGTGCTCGGATTGTGCGCAGCGTGGCCGCGGGGAGAGGTAGGAGTGCATCACTCGCACCATCGGAACAAGGGTCGAGCAAAGATCTACTCTCGAACGGCAATGGACCAATGTCGTCTTTGATCCTCCCAAACGGCAATGCCAGTGGCTCCTCGGTCACACTGAGGCCAAGCAGGCCGCGAATCCGTGCTGGCACTTTGTCAGACTCACTGAATTTGTCGAATCTATCAGCATCAGCTCCTGAACTCCGTAGCCATCCTACATCCGCTTTCGTATCTCAATCTTCATCAACTGCCTCACCCCGCCATGCATCAACTCAGTCTCTACAATCCTCTATATTAGACATACAAACATGAATCGAATATATCTCATCCTTAACAGTACATTTTTTGCTATTGCGTATCCATGTATTTGTAACATTCGATAACCCCAAGATCACAATATATTTGATCGTCGACTGGTCATACACTTAGAATTGAAGGTCACCGAGTAAGAGGGTGCGACTAAGATTTTCCGTTGTTATTCAAAAAAAAAACATCACAACCTACTGGCCCACTATTGACACACGTCTAACCTTTCCATCGATGCCAAAAGGGAGTGAAAAAACTGCACTGCAGTCCACGCTGTGGACAACCCAACGGAAAGATACCGACGAGCTATCATACGAGTGAAACGTTCCACTCCCTGACGGAGCTTCGAGTATCGTAACCATGAGCAAGGCGCCCAGGATCGGGGCGAAAGATACATAACAATACAGAACATTTGACAGTCCGAGGAGTAAGGGAACCGACGACTGGCAACGGGGATCACCAATAGACTCGTCGCTCAAAGGTACGTTGCTTGACGGTAGGGGGAGGCCTGACATAGGACACAGTGCGCCTCACACGGGTGACAGTAGGGTACCTGGAACGTCGGTAAAGAATGGACAGAAATAGATGGTGATGAGATTTACCACGCCTGGTAGATTTCGTTTGGTTCAAGCTGAACTTCAAGAATTTGACGGCCCTGTATCAACGTTGAGCTGTTGGGGCCATGAAGAATGAAATGAAAAGTCGACATACGATGGTATCGGTGAAGGCACCGACAACAAGACCTTCCTTGCGACCATAGCGATCATGGTTGACAGCGACGATGTCACCTGGCTAAAACAAATAGATGTTGAGGACGACAGCGGAGGAAAAAGCAGCGGATAGGACGGACAGTGATTTCGCCGGAGATGGGGACGGACTTGTATTCCTCGAATCTCTCGTAGGTAGCCATGAGGGAAATGGGATAAAAGGGTAGAAATGATGAGGGAAAAAGAGAGGCAGTTTGAGCGGGCTTTTATACAGACACGAGGCAAACTTGCCGAATACGTAATATCTATTGTTCCCTGATAAACCAACTCCAAGACCCAGAAAAACACGTTATCCACAGACTAAGAACATACAACATCCTCACCTCTTTGTTATATTCAGCGATCGCATCGTCATGACCGCCTCACTGGTGTTTAGGCATCCACCGCAGCTTCCAACACCGACCCGAGACTATTGCGCGACCAACCCATTTGAACTTCGACCCACGGGGGACTATTCGGTTCAGTAGAATTTCCTTTCTCGCAATTTTGCTGTTCGCTCCATCGCGCAATCGGTTGCCCCCTCCCTTTCACATTGTCAAATTGACCTGAAAGCCGCGCTTTCTGTATCGTTCATGGAATGAGTCACTGTCTAGTGTACAAGAGTCGTCCCACCTCTATACGATCTCGCAGGGTTCGTTTGAGAGAGACTGTGTCCATCGCGGGTACCCTGGCAACCCAAGGTTGCCTCACGTGCATGCGATAACCAGCGAGTTCGCCATCTCTCTCAGTTCGCCTTGTGCGTACGAAGCTACCGTCGGATCCAGCATCTGGGTCAGCAGAAAGTTGCCCACTTTTATCGGGTCGTATGCCAGGAAGCAAGGGCGTGTAGGATTATATAACATGGGACACGCCACATCCGTGGTAATACCCGCTACGGCGATGCCCGGCATGTTGATGTCTAAAGGAAGCAGCCCGGGGCGCAGCAGACCGTCGACAGACGGTCTGCCACGCCCCGGGCTGCCAGGCAGTCAACTGGTCACCGATCTTAGACACTAGAGACAAAGAGAGACATTAATGTATTGTTTCCCGCTGAAGTTCGATCATGCTAAATTCGGGCCCATCAGAGTAAATAAAAATAAACATAAACGTAAAAACGAACAAATCCCTGCAAAAGCGAACCGTAAAGGCACCACATAGAAACCCACTACTATTCGTAGCGGGGATTTCGACGCTTATATAATTGAGGCTGTGCCATCCCCAACTAACTCCAATTGAATCTTGTAACGAACGGAAACCATGCATGATATTGTTATTTCTGTGGGCTCAATTCACTCGCCTTCTTTGTGTGGCTACCAACACAACCTTTCCAAAGGGAGGTTTGTTCGAAGATTTTTGAGGCGGAGCGTAAGTTGAATATGACTCTTTCGAACCCTTCCAATGCCTCACTTTCCAAGAAAGGATTCAGGGCCATCGATATGGGCGTGGTAACGATAACAACTTTCGAGTATCCTTTAGCCAAATTACCAGTGAGCAATGGTTGAATTAGGGTATGTTCTCCTGCCAGCTTGGAGCGACCTACGTGAAATGCTTAACTCGAGCAGCCAAATACAACTTGTAGGCACCATTCAAGCTCCTGACGAGGTTCAAATTGCGAGAGAATCTTTGACACCGCTCAGTCCGGATGATGACGGATATCTTGCAAAGCTTGAAATACTCGCCAGAAAGCTCTCGTCTCGCTTTGCTCGCTCGGGAAACCCTGACGATCTCGATGAAGCCGTTGCTCGGACGAAGCAAGTCCTCGACTTGGCGCCAGCTGGCCATTCATACCATCTCGGCGCTCTATCCAATACGGGGCAGGTGCTCATCAAGCGGTTCAAGTTTCGCGGCGATTCTAGTGACCTAACCCAAGCTATCGGTTACTTTGAAACTACTGTGGAGTCATGCACACCAGAGCAGTCCTTTTACATCCAGTTGGTGGCAAATCTTTGCAGCGGTCTTCTGAATCGTTACTCGAGATACGGAGAGGTGGCGGATCTTGATCGAATCATCGAGAAGGGTTCATTCGCTCTGTCGACCTGCTCTGTTGAAAGTCCCAATCGAGACGCGTTATTTAACAACTTGGCGACTGCGTTGAAGCAACGATTCGAGAAGCTGGGAAACAGGAGCGATCTAGACACGGCACTGATACACTACCAGTCCTGCCTTGATCTACGCCTTCCTGGTCATCCATTGAGACATAGTGTTTTTGGGAACTTTGCAGATGCATATCTTTACAGATTCGAAGTAGACGGGCACCTGCAGGACCTGGAGAGTGCTGCCAATCATTTCACGGCTGCACTGCAGCTCCGTTCTCCAGGACAGGATGGCTTCCTGTTTTATCTCACGAGTCTCGGTGTTGTGTATGTGCGACTTTACAGTGCGCAAGGGGAGAAAGAGAAGCTGGAGATGGCGATCGGTTGTTATCGGACGGCGATGGAATACTCCATGGTGCCGAATATAGACCATTCGCGACTCCTCGACAATTATGGTGCAGCGCTTCAATTTCGTTACTCTTTGTTCGGGAACGTCGACGACCTTGACCAAGCGATTCAATACCTTGCCACATCTTCTGAAATTACACCCTTGACATACTCTGGCCGGCCTCTCACCCTTTTTAACCTCGCTACCGCACTCCTTTACCGGTTTAACACCACAGGCAATGTTGCCGACCTAGATTCCTCCGTTGAGAAGTCTGTATCTGCCATTCAGTTGTGCGGCCCAGGTTACTATCAGCGGCCCGTCATGCTCTCGATGTATGGTCGTGCCCTTTCTGCGCGGTTCAAAGCAAAGGGCGACATACAAGATCTAAGTCTCGCCGTTTCAATATGCAAGGAAGCGTTGGCCCTCGTGTCTCCAACAGAGATGAACTATTCCTCAACCGTCGGGAACGCGTCTGCAGTTCTATATGATTACTTCTTTTACAAATCCGGGGACACGGAGGACATTCAATTCATCATCGATCATTGTGATCGTGCCCTGGCTTCCATACCAGCAGCAGAGGCTACCTTCATCAATCTGCAGATCCTTCGTGCCCAGGCGCTCTTCGGAAAGTCTTCGAGTGGAGAAGACGTGGCCAGTATCAGCACCTCCATAGACGCGTTCCGTGAAATCATCGCCACGCTCCCCGAAGGCCATGGGGAGTACGTACCTGTTCACCTGAACCTGGGCCTCGCCTTGCAAACGCGCTTCCAGTTGGATACAGATGCAGGGGGTCTGGATGACGCCATCGCATTTTATCGCATCGCCCAGCGTAGCTGTACACGTGGTCACACAAATTACGTCCAAGTCTGCTTGTACCTCGGCAATGCGCTGCGCGAGCGCTTCGATAGTAACGAGGATTCTGGCGATGCATTGGACGAAGCGATTACCCTCTTAACTGAAGCGGAGAAGATTTTGTCCGCCACACCGGAACACATGGATTACAAGGCGTCGTTGGCCAACTTGGGCGTCGCACTCTTCATGCGATTCCAGGCGCAGAGGAGCAGGGAGGATTCGGATGCAGCGATTGAGCACTTATCCCGTGCGTTAACGCTCTCTGGCTCGTTTGAGGAATATCTCGTTCCGTTCGCCCTCGCCACAATGCTGTCTGCCCGCTTCACTGAACATAAGGATCCGAATGACCTACAACGGTCTGTAGAGTTATTTGCCAGTGCCACGGAACAAATGCCACGCAAACACCGTTTTCGATCAACAGTGTGCCGAAACTACGGGCATGCACTCTTTAAGTTCTCGGACTACGGTGATCCTCTTCCACCCCTCGATGCTGCCATCGCGCTCTATAAGCAAGCTCTCGAAAGCTTACCACCTTCGCACTATGACCACCTGCTGACATTGATGCGTATCGCTGAAGCACAACACAAACGAGCTCAACTGCCTTTGGATGAAGATGGCCTGTACGACGCGATCAAACTTGTCCGAGATGTCATACAGACGCTCTCGAAGGACGATCCGATGTTCCACGATATCTGCCACACAGCTGCGAATTTGTCCATGTCCACGTGGAAGGTTTTAGAATCTCATCCTCCATCGTTCATGGAGGATGGGTTCAGGTACTACGAGAAAGCAGCAAGCTATACCTACCACCGCAGTTTCAAGAGTGTTTCCGTTGCACTCGCATGGGTAGCTATCGCGGAGGAACAAAATCACTCGTCCACATTGCTCGCCTATAAAACTTGTCTTGGCTCTCTCAATCATCATCTACTCTCCAGTGCATCCGTCAAAAGCCGACGTGCTGCCCTCTTGGACAGATATTGGGTGAAACGAACTGGGACATTGGCGACGGATGCCACGGCCTGTGCGATCGGGCGGGGCGAGTTAGAGCTGGCGGTGGAGCTTTCGGAGCAAGGACGTGGGTTGCTGTGGTCGCAAATTGCACAGAGCCGTACGCCTCTCGACGCCCTGCGATCCGCCAGCGACGCGGGGCAGACGTTGGCGTGCGAGTTTGAACGTGTGAGCGGCCAGTTAGCACAGATCGCCGTTGCGCATTCCGAAACCTCCGTCATGACCTCGCGGTTGACGTTGGAGCAAGCGAGGCGACAATACCGACAGCTATCGAGAGAAATGGAAGACATAATCGCACGCATCCGTCGACAAGACGGATTCCAATCCTTTTTGGACCGCCCGTCGTTTCAGGATCTACAACGTGCCGCGCATGGGGGACCTGTCATCCTGATCAACGCCAGTCGTCAGCGGTGCGATGCCCTCATTGTGATACACGACGCCCCGCCGCGATTGGTCCCCCTCCCCCATACGACGCTCGAGGACCTGACAACACTTTCGCAAAACCTGTATCGTATGTTGAAGGCAACATCGCGCGTCGGCGACGAAAAGATACGCGAGAGAGAGCTCGTGGTGTCCTTGCGCACACTCTGGGACGCTGTGGTCAGCCGGGTTGTTGACGAACTGAGCAGGTTTTTACCGCGCGGCACGCGGATATGGTGGTGTCCCACCTCTAAACTAACGTCTCTCCCGCTGCATGCCGCGGGCCCATATCGCAAAGGCGCGCTAAACCTGGCCAATATGTACGTTTCGTCGTACACGCCGACGCTGGCGGCGCTCATCCGTGCGCGCGAGCGACTCCCTTCGTCCGAGTCCACACGGACACCACCCACGTTCGTTGCCATCAGTCAGGCCAAACCATCTTCCTCCACCGCTCCAGAGCTCCGAACTGTCGACGCCGAGCCCTCCCTCATACACTCCCTCGTACCACCTTCGATGCCATTCTCTGTGCTTTCGGGTGACGCGAGCACGGGTGACGCAGTGCTCACTGCGCTTGGCACCCACGCATGGGCGCATCTGGCGTGCCATGGACGCTTCAACGTCAAACAGCCATTCGATTCCTCATTTGCACTGAGCGATCGCGCAGTGACGATACTCGACATAATTGGGGCTCGCCCTGTCCATGACGCCGGCGTCGGTGGGGTCGACGTCAACGCCAGGATACCCGAATTTGCCTTTCTCTCGGCGTGCCATACGGCTGTCGGGGACCGGGATGCGCCAGACGAGATCATCCACCTCGCCGCTGCGATGCAGTTTGCGGGGTTTCGAAGTGTGATTGGGACGATGTGGGCTGTGGACGACGGGATGGCGCAAGAGATGGTCAAGGCGTTTTACACGCACCTGTTTTCGCTTTTAGCCGCGGCCCCTCAGGGCAAAGAATGGGATTGCACGGAGGCAGCGCGGGCGTTGAACAGGGCATCCAAGTCGGTCAAGAAAGATGTAGTTTCGATCGATCAGCGGATCGTGTTCATTCACATTGGCGCGTGACATGTACATAAAAAGAGAGATGGGCAGGATAGACACAGAATATAAATGCCACTTTTGTTCAAGTCAAGCACTTAGTAGTTGAATCTTGGGGAGGTAGTAACTTACAAACGACGCCCGACTCCAAAGAACGCTCCTCTGTAGTTTTTCGCCTGAATCGACGGGGTTCAAACGTTCCACATGATCGACATATGTACGCGTGAGAAGGTCTCTTGGGTACGTAATGTCCCAGGGGTTTCCCTTCCTCCTAACTAACCTTCTCCCGCACGCAGTCTTAAGTACTCTGTTCCGTTCATTTCCTCCGTTTTCTTTTTCTCACGTAACTGAGAACACCCATTGAATAATTTGATTCCAGTGAAAATGATTAATTGTACATGAAAATTGTGTGTGCGTCTAGCAGCTTGGTATAGAAAAAATGTATAAGCTTCGTTGGGGTTAAGGAGTAGAGGATTGAACTTGGGGGTACAAAAGAGTGAGGTCATGTTCTATTTCCTCTCCGCGCAATCGTGCTTCTAGTTGCACTTGGAGACAAACCTTGACCAATGGCTTGAGGTCCTCAGAATCCCCAATTTTTCGGGGCTTGAGAATATCATAATCCTCGTGATCCAAGATTGATTGAAATTCCTTGTGCAAATTTTCGATGTGACGCTTAAGTGCGTCCTTGCGCGAGAGCCTGAACAGATTAACATCAACATGAAATAGCTCACGATATAAAAACCTAAAAAGGACTCACCGCTGATACTCCGTTCCCATCATCGAACAGAGTCTACACACCCACTCCTCCCCATCGGGTACCTTCTTCTTTTTCTTGTTGCCCTTTACTTTAGGATTGACGGTCTTGTGTAATGTTCCCTGATCCTCCGTGCCCTGCTGTTGGTTCAAGCATAAGGTTTCGAAATGCGTACCAAATAGTAAGACGTACCATGTTCTTGTGCAACTTTCTTTGCTTCTTTGGACGATCCTCTGCGTTGTCCTCGGACTTCTTGCGCTTAGCAGGACGACTGATAGAGTTCGACGACGACGAAGTCACCGGTTGATGGTCCGGAAGGAAGAGCGAAGATCCAGCGGCCGAAGACGAATATACCGTAGTTGAGGTTGGGATCAACATATCCAGGCTCGCCGATGTTGTTTGATAACCCATAGGAGGTCCGGAGGGCGCCGCATAGGTGGCATTGACCAGCGAGAGCTGATTATAAGGCCACAACGGAATGTTCTCTTTCTGCGCCTGTCCAAATTGCATGGGAGGATTCCCCATAGGAAGGCCCTCCAGCGCGCCTGGCCAGCACTGCGGAACCAAGGCTAGGTTTGGCTGTATGGAAGTCGGGGACTGGAACAGTTGCTGTGGCGCCGGCGGGACAGCTATCGGAGGATACAAAGATCCTGGGAATGGATACATGCTGGTATAAACTCCCGGTTGCATAATCCCGAATGGGACGCTGGAAAGACCTTGAGCGCGTCGAGACGTATCAAAGAACATCTGTTCCGGGGGTATGGGAAGACCAGTCGACATTGGTGGGGAGTGGAGATGGGTAGTGGAGAGGCTCCTCCTGAGTTGGGGTGGTTCCAAGGAGGGAGAAGCGTCAGAGAGCTAAATTTATAGTCAGAGTGTTCAAAGCTGCTATCAACAACCATTGTTCTCCTGTGGTTAAACAAGTCACACCCACCCAAAGCACATTCCGAGAAGCCTGACATTTCGTGAATCGGTCCGAGGGGTGTTCATATCCATCGATGCCATCTGTGGGAACGTGAGCGAGTGTAAAGGCACCGAAGCGCCCATTCCGCTGAAGGTGGAAGCTTAGTTCGAAGTGCACAGTCACGTCTGTGGACCTATGATGGGTGGTACTCCGGGACAAAGCAACGCTGGCGCTTTGGCCGGCATTGTCAAACCTTTTTTCCGATAGGCCGAAGCTCAAAACCAAAGAGATCTATCGGAAGAGGTTCTTTAGGAGTTACTTTAGGTCTTTCGATTACTTTGAAAGTACGGTCCACCTTCCAAATGGATCTGAGATGTGGGATGTGGAACATGGGCAAAAGCGGTTCACTCACCCCTGAATAAGCAAGTCAGCGAATGGCATCTCTGTCCACCCAATGATCTCACCTGCAGCGGAGGAGGAATGTTGGGTACGTTAGGTCCAACATCAAATTAATGTCAACTTCCTGATGGTCAGCCCCGCAAGTCACGGACACTTCTAAAATTGACGAGGTATGTTTGGACGACAAAATCGACGGCCAGACACACCGACGCCAAACACCAGATATGACAAGGTTGGCCATAAATCAGGTTCCAAACGGTCGAATGCCACTGACAGAGTCACCATAGTTTCTCTTGCATCCCCCCTGCGATTAACAACAGTGTACTTCGGGAATGGAGAATTCCCAGACACGGGTTAACCAGTCAAATTCCGTCTGCAAAGCCCTCGTATTGGCGTAGGCGGGCCGCATACATCTATGGGCACTAGTGGGTCTATTCACCAGGTCAGTGACTCGTATCGCACTTTGGACATCACTCACTCCAATGAATTCCATGAAGAGTGCTCGTAGAGCTGCATAGTCCGCCACACCGAAAAAAATGAGCTTTCGTCACTAGATGCGACTAGCAAAGTGGAGACCACACTAAGCACTCGATTAACTCGCAAATAATTTGCAATGCGTCGTGGACAGGAAGACTAGAAGATGGCCTCCGAATAAATGGGGACAATGAATATAGCGTCAATGGCTGAACCCTTATCAATGCCTAGTTCTAGCAGAGGTACCTTGAACGAAGCGACATACCTGATTCCTGATCACAAATACAGGACTCGATAGTGACGACGGTAGATTTTAACTGTCCTATTTTTTCTCTCCATCTGAAGGAACGACAGACACATAGGTCAGCCAGCCATACACTGAAATGACTGGATAACGACTGACCCCAATAGTGCTTCGCGTTCTGCCTCGTCAGCGTGGGCATAAAGTCGGGAAATCGGTCAGGCACCGTAATGATGCAGCTAGCGGTAGCGGAAAGAGGAGGCAAGAAGAGCGAGAGAGAAAAAGTAGATGGTAAAGCCCATCGCGACGGATCGCTTCAAATAGTCTTGTTCTACTGTCTGACCCACATTTTAGCCTTGTACGTGGAGATCCGGGTGGTCGGGCCATCCATGTTGCGTACTCCGGCCGAGTTGGCCATGACAATGACCCACAATGCCAGTACGGTCCGTATTGAAGGTGTTCAAATCACCACTATGAGTGAGACAACAAGATAACAATTGCACCAAGTGCAGGTAGTGGTTTGAAGTGAGTGGACAAATTTGAGGTTAGTCATGCTGATACGAAGCAAGTTGACGCAGGCCTTGGATCCATTTTCCGAATCCGGTTTCCAGAAAAATCACGGATCAAACGACAAAATGATTATGCTCACGCTTGTATGTAAACCTGGCAAACTTTGTTTTTGTGCTTATGCTCATTCTTGTGCGTAGGTGCACGGAAGTCCCACACGGATGAGTTCGTAGGCCTTCAACTAAGAAATGATCCGACGCGATACAGTCGTATGGGCAGGACATATCAAAATGACCCCAGTCCTTACCGCGTCAGGATCTCAGCGACCGACACATTGCAATGCTTCTCCTATTATTGTGTGAGTTGTGCGTAGCAAGGAAGCCCAAACGACAAGCCCCTCCATCCTTCTGCATGCCCAGGCTTGCGTCACCCAAAAAAATGATCCGGTGCGATGCATACGATGGCCATGACAAGACCATCTGACTGACTCAAACTCGGGCATGCTGCACCCACATGACCGTAGCTTCGTTTCGGACCATGGGCCATGACAGTGACAGTGTAGTGGCAGACTGATGCTTATCCTTGTCCCTGTACTCATGCTCGTGCTTCCAGTTGACTTCCCTCCATCCAAAGCTCAAAAAAATCACGGCATCGAACGACATGACCTGTGCAAACACAACAAAACCTTGTTTCTCTCTCTATTCTTGTGCTCATGCGTAGGCGCAAGGAAACCATGCACTAGAAGCCTCCCCGTGCACGTTTAAAGACGATTCAGGTCCGATGCAGTCGCACAAGTATGACCACATCGAATGACCTGCGCGTCCCCACTCGGACTCGGACTCGGGGCGATCGCACGACCGCGTCATCTCAAACATGGTACATTATTGTCATGACATACTCGTCCTTATTATTGTACTCGTGCCCATGCACAAGGAAGCCACAAACGAGGAACGCCTCCGAAAAAACGGTTCAGGATAGTCATACCAAATGACCCACTCGGACTCGGACGCGGTGGCCAAATGGCCGCACGATTGCGCGACCGCGTCATCTCGACCGTTGCACATTTCCGTGACAGAACAATGCTTATTCTTGAGCTGACGCGTCGCAGGAGCCCACGTCCCGTATGACTGAAAAAAATGATCCAGTGCGATGCAGTCGTGCGGGTATGACCATACTGAATGACTTTTGCGTCCTCACTCGGACTCGAAACGACCGCACGACCGCGCCATGACACATCTCAGTGATATAACATTCGTATTCTTTTCCAGGTGATGCACACGCGTTCACGCAAATACACCCCAAACGACGATCCTTTCACCACCCAGAAAACTGGTGCGATCCAATCGTACAAGTATGATCATACCAAGTGACCTGCATCCTTGCTCTGACTCGGACGCATGACCAAATAGCCTTGTCATCGCACCGTCGCACAACCGCATTATCTCAACGTTGCAAGCACCCCTCATTACAATGACATAACGATGCTTATTCTCGTTCTCGTTCTCGTGCTTACGTGCAGGCCCGAGGAAGCTCCAAATGACCAGCCCACCCCCGTTCATCACCCAGAAAAACGATGTAGGTCGATGCAGTCGCACGCGTATGATCATACTAAATGACTTGTAATCGGACTCGGACGCCATGCCCATACGACTGCGTCGCACAATCGTGTCATCTCGATCACGACACGTCGTGGTGACAGAACAGTGCTTATTCTTATTCTCGTGCTTATCCTCATACATAGGTACAAGAAGGCCCCCATGCGATAGGCTCATTTCCTTTCATTCAAAACCGCATCCATGCGACCCAATCGTACGAGTATGACCATACCCGATGGTCTCCTCATTCGAGCTCGTTGCATTCATACATCGCGCGACTGCCCAAAGGACCGCGTCATCTCGGCGTGATACAGGGCAGTGACAGACGCATCTACTCGCTCGTACTCACGTACATGCCAGGAAACCCAAACGACTTGCCTCCATCGTCCACCATCCAAGAAAGCACGTGTCAACAATGCTCACGCTCGCGTATCAACCAAAGACACTCTTAAAATAAGTATCTCGGACTCGGATCGGGCCACACGCCTATCGCATGGTCGCATAACCAGATGCGTATGCCAGGATCGCGTCATCTCGACCACGTGCTTATTCTTACTCTTGGGCTCATGCGCAGGCAGAAGACGATCGGATACGTGACACTGTCGCAATCAGACTCGCTGTGTCGCACGATCGCGTCATCTCGACCATTGCTCGCTTGGACTGCGTGCGGGAGCAAGGCACACCTCATCGATGCGGTCCGGTCGTATGGTCACCCTCGTGATTGCAACGCATCGCCGTCTACCTTGTTTTCATTTTTATCCTTGCGCTTATCCTCTTTGTTTTTCCTGTGCTCCTCCCAGCGTCCTGGTTCCTTTCATCACCCCGATGCGATCCCTCCTGGCCTCGGATCGCACCCATACAACGGCATCATCGCCATTCTGCCAAGGCTACGCGTGCGGTATGCACAGGCCGCAGCACCTAAAAATGATCCGGTGCGGTGCGTGTGATCGGATGGCCCTCGTCCTTGCATCGCGTTGCATGACTGGGTCGCACGACCCTATCAACCCTGCCTAAAAGCACACCGACATCCTGATAAATGTACACGTCTGTAATGACTAGGGTACACATGTAGCAGGGTAACATGTAAATCGGGTAAAATCGGAAAAATGGCATGGAAGAAATTTGTCCCCCGCCCCCCCCAGAGACGCCACTCTACCCGATAGTTTTCCATTCCTTTTTTAAAATCCTATCGCTACATAGAAAGTGTCTTTACCCAGCGCGGGCAGGAAGAAAAGGGTGGGACCCGAAAGCGAAGAGGGAAAAAAAATGGGGGTTCCGTAGACAAACATGCAAGCCAATTAATTTCCAAAACAGTGGTATGTTATATCCGAAACATGATATCGCTCGCCAGGAGAGGGCATGTGAGAGGTGGGTGTAGGGAGAAACAAACAGCATGCAGAGCAACAAGACAAACAAGCGTGGGTTACAGAAAAAGCAAAAAGAGCGAGATAATAGCTCCATAAATAGCGGAGTCAACCCAACGCAAAGCGTAGCGTGCTCGAGCTGCTGTCCTCCTGGTCCGGATGTGCGTGTGCGAGGGGCAGCTCGAGCGCGCTTGCGCCCAGCCCGAGCTCGTACCACGTCGGTTCGGGGGCCACGCCCGTGCCGTCCCCCTCGAGCATCGAAAACAAAAACGACGTCCACTCGCCGTTGATGTGCGCGGGCTGCGGGGAATCGACGGACATGGGGACGACTGCGTCTGTCGGCCGTTGTGGGACGGGCGAGAGGTAGAGTGGTGGTCCCATGCCGTTGGGTGAAAAACGTCCCGAGCCGCTCCATTCGATTAGTCGGCGTCGATCTGGTGGGGTGCCGCGACCCATGAATGCACGAGGTGGTTCGGATAGAAGGGGGACATGCAATGACGAGAGGGGCGGAAGACTGGGTGGTGTTAATGGTGGAGGTGGCAGGTATAGATGGGGTACAGGGGTCAACGGAGGTGGGGCGTTGGGGGGTGGCAGGGGTGGCGGGGGTGGGGGCTCTGAGCTGGTCGTTGGTTTTGGTGGCGATCGCGGGTCGTCGACTTGCATCGCATCCGGTTTTGCAGGGGTTTCTACTTGTTGTTTGGAGGACTCGCGAATGGACTGCACAGCATTGACGGTTGCCTCGCGCTCGAGCACAGCCTCTGGGTCCGCTGTGTCGTCCTCGTCCTCGTAGTCGTCTTCGTCATCGTCGTCCATGTCAACATCGACATCTGCCCAATCGGAATCGTCGACGGGCCAAGAGAGCTCGTTGTCGTCCGGCTCGTCATCGAGTGGAAAAGGCTTGCGCGATTGAGAAGATGAACCCCACGAGGTGGAGGAATAGGTATAACTAGCGGGGGTATATAGGCGGAATTTGGTGTATGATGATGAGGGGGATGGAGGATGGGAGCGTGCTTCTGATTTGACAATGGCCTTGATATAATCGGTGCCGTAGCGGCGTAATCTGGAGAGGATATGGGGCGAGGGGGAAGAGAGAGGGAAGATGTACGCACAAAAAATCTACGCGCTCTTGGCAAGCAAGTTTCCATATATTGATCTCTCTGTCGCGGACAAAGAGAGGTGGGGGTACATAAAGTTGTTGTTGTGGAAAAGAGTGAAATTGGTCCTGTAGGTCTATGGGTGGCTGGGGAGGGGGCAGCGGGAGGTCGTGGTGGAATGCATCGAAGGGGATAAGGGAGTGGTCTAGCGGGGGAGGAGGGAACTGATCGGGGAGGGTCTGGGGGGGATCGGGGAGAGGTGGTGACTGCGGTCTGTCGTGACCGGGGAGGGAGGGGGATGACTCGGGTGAGGAAGTGGGTGGCTCTGAGAGGGTTTGTATAGTCTGTAATTTGAGTGAGCTAAGCACGGGGAGAGTACAAGAGACGGACAGGGGGGATCTTGCGGCGCTTCTTTGGTGGATGTTGGATGTGGATGTGTCTGCGTCGCTTGAGGGCGCGGAGTGCGCGTGGAGTTAGTTCGCATTCGTTTTCGGAGTCGTCGTCTGATCCTGACCGTCTCGATGTGAGTCTTGTCGAGCGTCGGAGCGGACAGGCGAGGGATGTTACAGCCGCTGCAGCCATGGTGTGAAGGACCCATTCATCTTTGCAAAAATAAAACATTATTATTTATTTACATATTATGTAATTCAACAAACGCACGGACCAGTCACATGTCACATATATTAAACTTGTCAACATAGTATCTCCCTCAAACATGCCTATCCTTTCATTGCTCTGCGTCTTTGCGCTCGTCATTCCAAACGTAAATACTACATCTCTTTCGCGTTTTCTTTGCTCACATGCACTCAGGCCTTTACCAAGGCACTACCCGGTATTAAGGTACATACATATCTCTTCCACCCTGTATCGTGCCTTGACGCATTTTACAGCCCACACCGGATGGCACCCCGACTGGTGGCAACTCTGGTGATGTCTACTGACGGCCATGTCATAGCTACTAATAGTCCAATCATCCACGTGATGGATTGCCCTGTTGTTGTGCCTGGCAAGGGCACATTAAACCCATTTGGTATTGTTCTTCGCGCACATAAATTCCAAGCCTCGACGGTGTCAATCTCCCATCATTCCCTCGTCTTTGCAATGCGTCTCACACTACTCTTTGTCCTCTCTGCTGCCTCCTGTGTCTTTTCCCTTGCCATCCCAAATGTAAGCACCCTCCTTGTCTTCTCTTTCTCTCTCTCACATCATCTCCAGGTTCTACCGAGGTCACCAATTACTCCGGTACTTGCATCTCTCCACACCCACGTTTCGTATTGACCAACATCATACAGCCCGAGTCAGATGGCTCTGGCACTCCTCCCGTATATTAAATAAACAACTGCCCATTCACCTTCTGGCCTCGTCTCTAGATACCACGAAAAATATTTACGAGTTTGGTGTTCTTGGGTATTACGACAGATACTATTTTTTTTCCTCATGACCGTCTCCGCTCGTTGCTTCCCTGTTATCATACATTCCTATGTTTATTTCCGTGTAGCGTTTCAAATCTCATATCGGTGTCATTCCACCGCCGCGTTTGGCTAGAAGTCGCGTGAGGCACAAGGGCACAGCTCGGCAAATGTAATGACATAGCCACACATCGCCCTCTCTCCTTGTCCATGTCCGCGCCTACCATCCAGTCTTCTCAGGCAGACGTCTGGTATCTCAAACAAATCCGATTTACCCAAGAAAACTCCGTCAAGATCATTACCCAGAATTTCAACGGGTCAGTAAATCTCACACCGTCGCAACCTGGCATTCACCCTACCTACCCCAGCCCTTGTTCCTTCATCGCCATTTGTTAGCCTCGCCTTTCCCACCCGTTCACTGATTGACTTTGCAACAGGCAACATCCTCGTCCTTCGCGGCCAGATCGAGATCCTCCCCCATGACCGCACAACCGTCTCCTACGAATTCCTCTCCCAGCTCGTCGGCGAGTATCTCTTGACAAGCTGCCCCGACATGGACATTTCCGCAGCCCTCTCCGTCTTGCCAACCACCACCAGTCAGTCCTCTCTCCGTCTTCCCCTTCCTTCCCGTGACCCCCTCACCCAGAGGGCCTCGACCTCAACCCCAAATTCACGAGCGTCACCGCATTTTCGCCCCATGCCGGCGAACTCGACCTCTTTGCGCGCGCAGGCATCCAGCTCGTACACGGCTGGGTCGTAGACCCTGAGAGCCCAGAGGCAGAGGTCATGGCACACGTCCAGGACTATGACAGCGCGGTCAACCTGATCGCGGATGCAGATTATGTGACGAAGGGCCAGTTGCTCGGGCATGCGTACGAAGACGAGAGCGCGGGATCGAGTGCAGGGCCGAGCTCGGGCGCGTCCTATTCCGACGCCCAACGTCACAAGATCGAGCAGGGTTCGTCGCGCCCATCCCCTTCTCTTCCATTCTTCCTCACACCCGACCCGCTTCTCCCGGACAGCGATCGTGGCGCAGCACTTTTTGGACGCGACCAAGTCTCAGTTGACGTATCACGGTTTGTTCCAGCTCGCGTCGACGCTCGAAGCAGGGTCGCTCGTCGCGCTCTTTCGCAATGGACATCTCTCGGTCGTGTACAAGTCACCGGCTTCTCCCTCTCCGGACGCGAACTCGGACGCGACAGACCAAGAACCGAACTCAAACGCGACACAAGCACCCAGCGCGCTCTACGCACTCGTCACTGATGACGTCTTTTTGCACGAACCCAGCATCGTCTGGGAACGCTTCGACGACATTGACGGCGGCAGCACCTTTGTCGACTCGGAATTCCGCCTTGCCGTACCCATGGGTGGTGATGTAGCGGGTCAGACTGTCGACACGCTAAGAGACGCCGAGGACGCAGCCGAGTGTGTATACCCTCATTTCTCGAGGGTGCGAGGGCTGACGGGCACAGTCGGGAACTGGCGTCGCAGTTGCAGGCAGAGGAAGATGAGCGCGCGAGAGAGGCGTATCAACGACAGCTCGAGCAACGGCGCGCCGAGGCGGAGGCGGCGAGGGAAGCGGGCAAGGTCGAGGAACGAGGCTGGCGGCGACCGAGGGGCAAGGGCAAGAAGGGTAAACAGTGCGTGGTCATGTGAGTACCCGATTGGACTTTTTTTTTGAGTTTGGCCGCATACCCTCCCCGTATTCTGCGTCGAATGCATTTCATTTCAAAAAGGACGGTGAAAGTGCGCGTCAGGCATCGAGGCGCGTTGGTGTTGTAAAACGTATTTCATTTAAAAATGCGGCGCAGACGCATTTTATCGACGCGGCCGATTCAAAGACGTTATGATGGCCTGCAGAGCTGAAAAAACATGGTCCAACCCGGAAAAAAAAAAAAACAGACAAGCCCCAGTGCCATGTGGGATATCCGCGATACGATATGTGATATGAATTGCGGCCATCAAAGGAAGGCGTTCATACCAGGTAATCATCTTGTAAAGTTCAAGCGCCTCGAGGCTCGCGGCAGCTTCTTTGCCGTCTTGTCACCCAAGTGAGTCGGGCATCGCCGAGATCTACCTGTCGAATGCTTCGAGGGAGCGGTGATCGTTTGTTCCTGTTTTGGCTGGTTCGAAAACATCGGCCCGTCGGGTGTTGGGAATCCGGTGGGCCACAGCGCTCGGCAAATCTCTGCGGCGCTGATTCATTGTGTTCCTTGCACACATGAATCGCCAACCGAGCTTGACAATGTATCAGTTTCATTGAGCAGCTCGCTGCGTCATCAATGATGACTTATGCCAACAGCTCGGATTTTCGCCCGAGGTGTATCGGTGCTTAGGCGTCCTTGGCAAATCAAAAGTGCTCGGCGCAAAACATGGTAGCGCTATCTACGAAATTGCTCCGGCTAGCTTTTGAGTCTTGCACCTACGCAGAGCTGACCGACTGTGGTTCATGATCGGCGAATCAGATTATCTTCGACAAACGCCACCACATTAGAACTCGATATCAAAGATGTCATCGAGCCCTTCCATACCACAGTTGTTCGTCCTCGTCAAAAAAACCTCACCGTCTCCCAACGTGGAGCCCGTAGGCACTTATCGGCGCCGACGCTTTGCTCTTCAATTCTCTAAAACTTGTCTGGGTGGATGGGCGCCAGAGATGGATCTCGTAGCGTGACTTGTTGACTGTACATTCGAGGCCGAAAATTGGCGTAGACGCTGCCATCCGCGGAGCACGCCTGTGTTCGGAAACTGCGATCCCAACTGGATGGAGGTCAGTCCTCTTTCGGGGACTGCAATATGGAACGGTGGGTAAGACAACAGACCAGGCAAAAATCTGTCTTATCGAACAACGATCGCGCCAAAGTTGAGTCGGACAAGAACAGTTCAGTGGGAGTGTGCCCACCTCTTTTCGGATTAATCGATTCAAGGAGTAGCCTTGATACCGCCATCGGAACATGGGATAGGACAGTTGCAATGTCGGGCCAGGAACAACGATCACTTGGCGGTGTGGATGGTCCGTGGCAAGTTACGAGCAGACCATAGCTATAGCTTCATAGAAAACGATTCGGGGAAACAGCATGTGGTTCATGCGGCACGGCCGACTGCGAAAGGTACGAGACGCTGCTGGCCCTTGATCGTGGCGTGCTGCTGCGGGGCCTGGTTGGGCGAAAGCGGCTGTTAAATGACACCAATAATTCCCCGTTGCACGGGGAACTGGTAGTCGCGGGGCTCGATTTTAAAAGTGACAGTCGGGCATCTTTCAGATAACGGAAAGGACAACCCACTACGTGACGCGTGACGAGCCTCTTGTGCAAAGAGTTCAAACGTCCACCCATATGCAGTTAGATGATCTTTCTCAACGCCGGTCAATGGGTATCCGCGATAATGAACGCGGAGGATTTGTTCCCCTTGATATCACCTTTTCAGAGGGCGCTGCGCAGTTCCGAGATGAAGCTTCCAGGTACCAGATGACGATAACGATGCTGAATTTTTGCCCTTGAATGTGCGAGAACCTTTCTGGGTGGACGTGCCTTGGTCGCTATAGCCAGGTAGTAACACGTCGGCGATACCATTTCCCGTTGCTTCTAATTGACGTAGATATTGCTGCCATCACCACGGAGCACGAGCTTGGTCAGAAACGGCGCGGTTGGCCTGATGGAATATGGCATTTTCGACTTGGCAAGTCTGTTGACCGCGTCAATCGATGGATCAGAAGCGAACGTGGGCGCGACAGCAGAGACATGTCTACATGTCGTATTGAATAAAGAGCCCTGTGTCGAACGAAGATGGTTCAGTGAACTGCGGGAACAGTGAGTGTACCTACCTATGAGATTGTTTTCGAGAACTGGGAAGATAGATGGTGTTTGCACCCCAATTCCTCCTCGTATCTCGTCCTTGAGCAAGTCATTCATAATTCTCAAGCTAGAATCAAGGCCGGTGGCGGCGAGTTGTGCCTAGAGTCTGATGTTGTCTGATCATGCGCGGGGAGTCAGAGCGAACATGGCACCAGATGCCTCTGCGATCGTGCGCGACAGCTTGGTCGCGCAATCGAATGGCTTCAACGAGGTCGGGTTGTTTCTATCTGAACAGCGGAAACGGCTGGCCTGAACCCTGAGTGCGTGTCACAGCGTGATGCAACTATGTCTTGAGTCTTATCACTTCCAGCTGCCATCTACCAGGAAACTCAACGCCAACGACACCTTCACGCGGAATTGACATCTGTCCTGGGAGAGGCTCGGCCACTCGGTGAACAAGCTTTAGCGAAAAAAAAGAACCGGTTGGCCGGAAACTGGAGAGCTATGTCTTGCATCGCGTCCTCTACTTACTGTGCCGAGCTATATGGTCATGCGACGCACAACGCTCTTATTACTGGCCCGCGTATTCTCGCTGTCCCTCAGCGGCCCATCCAGGCCAATGAAGTGTGGCAAGGGATGTACAGCGTAACTCATTTCCTCTACGCGTTAACTCGGCGCCTTATCCGTGCACAGGTAATGGACACCATACCCAGTCGAGTCCACGTTGTTGGCCCAATGAGACATCCAAGAGCGCCTTCTCTTGTCTGTGTCGCATGGCCTCATGCTCAGATCTCTGAGATCTGGGAGTGTCTCACCCGGCCCGTGTTCCTTGGCACCCACTGACGCCCTGCGTCACTTCGGACAAGACATTCCTGTCTCTGTCACCCCTGGGGACCGAAAACCCTCATTATGCACTCGAATACGGTGACAAGAGTATCTCCGACGACTGACTGCTGGCATGTGACGTGCCGAGCCAGTTCCTCCACATCCCGGCAGGAAGCAACCTTGGCCCACGAGACTTGCGCGATTGTCTCACCCTGGCCTGCGCTTCTGTAACATGCCCTACGCCCTGCACCACATCAAATGCATCGCATCGATGATTGTCCACATTCTGTCTTTGTTACTCCCAATAGGTCCGCATGACCTGCCAGCACGCGCTCGAATGATACTGCGTACAAAGAATTTCAAGTCGGATCTCCTGCATCCTGCAGAGAACATTCCTCGCATTTCTCTGACACATCGACGACGATTCGACGCCCATCCCTGTCCCCCGAGCCCTGATGACCCACCATATGGTCATGACTTGTTGCAGTCATGATTATTGCGACACATACCTCCGTGGATGGTATCTCATTGTATGTGACCACTGAACGCCAGATGTGACTGCACGATAACACGAGACTTGAGGTCTGATCCACCCTGGACCCGGGAGAGACCAAGCCTTCCTCACCGCTCGCGCATCTGCCGGTACCGGGCGCCGAGCTCCTATGACATGCCCTATGCCCTACACCACCTCGGGCGCATTGCGGTCGACATTCCTGTCACCGGCATAATGGTCTATTACCAACCCACGTGCCGAGAATTTCAAGCCGGATCCTCCGCACCCTGCTCGCGCGTTCCTCGGTTCCGCTATCCTATGCTCACGTCTTAGATCCGGGGGTGCCGCCTCGCCCTGGTCCATGGCTACTATGTCATACGCCTGACCATTGCGGCTGCATCAATAATGGCCGACGCCCATCCCTCTCCGGTGCCCGATAACTCACCGCACAATTATGATGTGTCGCAATCATGAATACTGCAACAAACACCCCCAACGATGCCATCTCATCGCGTGTGATTGATGAGCATTCGAACGTCATGTTCCTGTGACATGCCCTACACCCTGCGCCACCTCGGGCGCATTGCGGTCGATATTCCTGTCATCGGCATAATGGTCTATCACCAACCCATGTGCCGAGAATTTCAAGCCGCATTCCTCGGTTCCGCCATCTTATGCTCACGTCTGAGATCCGGGGTGCCACCTCGCCCTGGTCCGTGCTATCATGATACGCCATACACCTGACCATCGCGGACGCATCGACGATGGTCAACGCCGGGACCCGATAACTCACCACACGATCATGATGTGATACAATCACGAATACTGCAACGACGCCATCTCATCGCGTGTGATTGACGAGCATTCGAACGCCCACAAATTTGATCGCCATCGTGTATATCAAAGGCGTTCCAAGTCGGAACCTCTGAGAGCCGCACTTACCATCCGCTGATGCCGTCCGTTCCTCCGATATCGATCCGATTTTCATCCCATCCATGCGCATCGGGATTGCGTGCATCTATAACACGTGCCGTGCTGCGTTATGCTGCGTCCATCCTGTCGGACGAACGTGCGTTGGGGACATTGTATGCCGTAGGATAACACCTCGTGTCTACGCATATTGTGCCATCGTGTCGTATTGTGTACGACAGCACCTCCCTGCTGGCTCCAACGAGCGTCATCTCGAAGCACGATAAATGGTGCCACGTGCACGGTAACAATCATGATGACGTTCGGAGGTTCCACAAGCTCCGAGCCGAAGCCACTCGGTGTAAAGGTGGACACGATCGGCTTGGCTTGCTTTGTATCGTTGATCTCAGGAAGACTCCAATGGGTCGATTGCCAGATGATCGATCATGTTCGTCGGATAAGGTTATCCGCAGTCTCATACGTGTTCAGTGCAAAGAGATTTGAACACATCGGAAAGTAGATAAGAGAGAAACATAGGGAAGTTTCGCCGCTAAAAGTTTTGGGAAAAAGTAAATGGCCAGCATGGGGGTCGAACCCAGGACCTTCGCGTTATTAGCACGACGCTCTAACCAACTGAGCTAGCCGGCCGTGAAAATGATCGTCTATCGAAAAACTATGATGCAATTTTCTGATCTCGTGGAGGAAATCAAGGGTCATTGGAGCAATGATAAATAAGTGTCGGCCGACTTGATGTCGGCGGGTGGACCCTAGATAGAATTTTTTGCTGTAAGAGCACGCCATCGTGATCAGTCAGCTCGCAATCAGATAAGCAGGCTGTGAGAAAGACGGTTGTCGATCGCTTTCGCTCGTGCTACTCTCAGCGCCAAAGCCAACACTAGCCTGTAGCTGACATTCATCCCCAGCTCTCCTCCCTGGTTACTACTCACATCATGTCCGAGTCGACCAATTTTCACGTCGTGGAATCTCCAGAGCAATTCAAGGAATTGCTTTCGGCCGACCTGGACCGGGTCTCCTTGATCAACTTCTGGGCTTCATGGGCAGAACCGTGCAAACAGATGAACGATTTCCTCCAGGAACTCGCCAAAAAACATCCCAAGTTATTGGTCTTGCAAGTAAAGTGCCCTTTAATCGCTTCCGATTTTCTCCCGACTGAGATGACGTTACTCTTTCTCTCTGCTGATTCGATCTGATCCAATGTGGATCAGGTGGACGCGGAAGGACAGGAGGAAATCTCAGAGTCGTTTAACATCGAGGCCGTTCCGACGGTCATCGTTCTCCGGGTGCGTTTTTCTCAGCCTCGTTTGCACGTCACCGCTTGTTGCTCATCCGAAATTCACACACACTAGGGCCACACGTTGCTCGATAGGATCAGCGGTGCGGATGCAGCAAAGGTGACCACGTCGGTCGCGAAACATCTCGCAGTAATGCCCATTACCAACGTCACCGCTTGTTACTCATCCGAAATTCACACACACTAGGGCGGCGCGGTAGCAGCAAAGGTGACCGCATCAGTCGCGAAACATGTCGAAGTATCCCTCCCTGTCGACAGCCAAACTCCAAAGCGCGAAGAAACTTGGGATGAGCTCGCGGCGCGCATGCGTGGTATCATGAAGCAAAGCAAGGTCGTTTTGTTCATGAAAGGGGAGCCCGACAGCCCCCGTTGCGGCTTCTCGAGAAAGGCGGTAGGCCTGTTGCGAGACAACGGCGTGGCGTTTACGCATTTTGACATACTCGAAGACGATGCGGTTAGACAAGGTGATGCGATATGCCCTTCTTTTGGGTTTCGGTTCCCTCATCCCATTGTGACAGGGCTGAAGAAGTTGAACAACTGGCCAACTTACCCGCAGTTCATCGTGGACGGTGAGCTTGTTGGGGGGCTGGATGTGGTTCAGGAAGTAGTGGAGACTGGTGAATTCGCAGAGACATTTGGAGCGGCGTAAAGGCGACGGAAATGTTAAGAAGATGAATTGGATGTGTGAAGCGATGGTTATATGTGGCGTTGAACATGGAAATTGACAATCGATTTATGTTTTGTGACATGCCTAGCACACGTGCCGATGAGTCCCGATTGTTATCCTATCCCCTGATGGTACTGGAGATACGTCATGTTATCTTATGACGTCATCCGTAAATGAAATGGTGCAAACAAGATTAAACTGGGACCAACAATTACATAATCAGTGGTTCCGCATTTCCTCCTCTTGCTTTCTGTGGGGGAAGTGACGTATTTATATCCGTGAGTGTTTACTGAGTTTCCTTTGGTGTGATTTCTTTCTTTCGTTGTATTTTTGCCATGTCTCCCAGCCAGCAGCCGCCTTACCTCTCTTGTCGCGTGCTCCTCCTCGTAGACGTTCAAAAGTACCTCCTTAGAGACCCAAAAGACGGCGGCGTACCTGCAGCCCACGCCGTGCGTCAAAACATCCACAGCATTCTCATCAAAGCTCGCTCAGAGAGTCCTCCCCCTCGTATCATACACGTCCGCAATAATGGCGATGTTGGCGAGCCAGACGAGCCAAACACCCCAGGCTGGCAGCTGTTCTTCCCACCACTCTCAAGCGAACCCATCGTTGACAAGAGGAAAAACAACGCGTTCGAGGGCACCAAGCTTGCGGATTTAATCCCGAAAACTGCAGAGATCATCATCGTCGGGATGCAAAGCGATTACTGCGTTCGTGCTACCTGCAGCGCTGCCTTGGATAGAGGGAACGAGGTAATCTTGATAAAAGGCGCCCATGCTACCTTCGACCGCAGCGAGATTTGGAACGGCGGTTCCATCACCAAAGCTCATCTCGTCGAGACTGATATCGAAGATGAGCTTGATGAGGCTGGGGTGATCGTCATGGGCATGGAGGTTCTCCCTCATCTCTTTAACCGATAGTTGTCAGCCATGTCAGGGGTTGCATTGATGCTTGGCTGCACGTCGTGAGGGGTTCCTTTACCACATGTATTTATGGTAAGTGTGCTGGCGCGATTTGGCGTCCGGTCGTGCTGACGGGTAAGGCATAGATTGCAGATGATCGGCGTATCACCATTATAGAGAACCACTGGTGGATCTCTTCTTGGAAGATCCCGCGGACTGGTTTATTAGTGGCATATTGTTTCTTCCCACTCTTATAACCGTAAGGGCTGGTGCCAGTGATTCATTAACATTACCCACTTGGTGTTCCTTCTCGATCTTGCTGTATCAATTTGAATTTCCAAAACTTGCTGGACCATGTTGTAGATTGTTTGTTTTTTTTCCGAAGAGGTTATAAACAACGTTGAAGCACGTGACTTTCCATTCAACTTGATGAGTGCAAACCAGAAAGACATTGTAGACCCTTACAAGCCAATCACTGATGCAAGGGTACATAAAATTCTTTGATTCCTTGCAAAGAAGCTCATCATCTGTCAGAATCAACGCCTCAAGCTAACTACGGACGCCCCCTTCACGCCAACATATGTCCAGCAGGCGCTGACGCTATCATCTGACCCAGCTGGAGTATACGAGAGTCGCGTCAAAGACCGCCATGTTCTCCTCAAAAATCCAGCAAAGGAGAGTAGGACAAAGAAAGAAAGAGCCGCCAAGGAGGCCCGAAAACTGGCCCATAAAGAACAGAAGAAGCTTAGGCCGTTGGGTCGAAACACAGCCGCATCCAAAGGGCTTTGGAAGTTGGAGAAAGACGCTACCAGGTATGTTGCACTTTCCCTTTCTGTTCTTTTCGGCCATATGCGATGCGTGCTTTCCCTTTGCACAGATTTGAATTGTTCGTATCGTTGCATCAGCTTTGGATGGGGTACATGTCGGAGCTGTTGGGACTCGCTGTTCCTGATCCCTCTTCTTCCTCGTCGTCGCATGAAAGCAAGATGCCAAGTGCTTCGTCTATGCATGCAAAATTGGTCAAGGCCGATCTCAACGGGGCGCTGCTTACAGGTGAGCGATAAGGCGCCATCGGCTGTCTGTCACTCGCCACTGACCATCCCCTCCCCAGTCCGCCAAAGCCGGAATCCATGTCTGGTCGGTCTTTCTGGGATCGTCCTGCACGAGACGGAGAACGCATTCAAGCTGATCACACGCAAGAACCAGCTCAAACGTACGGTGTCAGCTGTCGCGCATCCCCTTCCACTTGCGCTCATTGAGGCTTTACAGTCGTCCCGAAACAGAATTCCATATTTGTACTCGCCGTACCGCTGTATTCGACCCTCTATCCATCGCCCAGCGAGCGTGATCCTACGCAACGGCCACAACAACGAGAACAAACGCAAGAACAAGAACACCAGTCAAAGCCACTGTGGACGGTGCTCGATAAACCGTACATCGAGTTCGACCTGTACGGGAACCAATTTTGCTTCCGTTCTGCAGATCGGTCGAATAGGAAATTTAAAGCCAAGGAAACGATCGAGTTGTGAGGTAAATGCGAAGTCATATTCTCACGTATGACCTTTGCTCTATCTGATTGGATGCTTGGGAGTGTCGTTATGCGAGATCAGAGCACAGGAATGCCACCAGGCTTGGCAAACAATCGGAGGGCGTATCGACGAAGCACCATGTACGGTAGCAGAGTAGGTGTTTTTGCTAAACATTTGAAGCTTGTTCAGCAAGAACACCTACTTTGGTACTCTCATCTGAAAAATTCTAGTGCAGCGATCGCGTTCAAAAGTGAACGCTTTTTATACTTGTATCAGGTACCATGCGACGCGCGACAAGTCGTCGTCTGGGTATGTTTTTAAAACCTGACTGCGACTATGCTTCACATTCATTATCTAGGACCGACGAAATTGAAATATTGAAGTTTCGCCTATTCTGGACTCGCACGATGTCGCAATCTGGCCTGGAAGCGGGCCAAACATCGTCTTTTCCAAGTTTGACAGCAGGTATAAAGTCGGGTTACTATCTACTTTGTGGAGCGGTCGTCCCTCTCCCAACTCCCCTCAAGATGGCCGGTGGCCTTGCCTGGATTGCATTGTACTTCATCTCTTCGATGTTCGTGGTAAGCACTGCAGCGGTCGCTATAAACAAGGATGTGATGGCGCCCATTGTGGATCTTGGTCATGCACGATACCAAGGATACTTTGATGCACCAATGAACATCACAAATTTCTTGGGTATTCGCTATGCTGCCCCACCCGTCGGTCAGTGTAGTGCACGTCTCCTTTTGATCGTGGCCATGGCTGATCTGGGATGATTTCCCGTGCAGGAAACTTGAGGTTTCGAGCACCTCGAACACCGGACCTCGAGTCTGGTGTGCAAGCTGCAACGAAGAATCCTATCAAGTGCTATCAAACCGGACCCGGTCGCAACATGAGTCCGCTAGTGACACCCCACGGACATGGCAAACGACAAAGGAAGAAGTCGGCTGCTTCCGAGGATTGCCTGTTCCTCAAGTGAGTGGGATTGCACAAGGAGCTCTCGAAAAAGCCTTACCCGACATCATAGCGTATTCTTACCTGGAACGATGCCTACGGAACCGGTCACCAAAGGTGGGCTTCCTGTATTGGTGTGGATTCATGGTGGAGGGTGCGTTTGATTCGTCCATCCTTACGTGTGTATCTCATCTCTGAGTGCAGGTATCAATCTGGGAGCGCGGCCGAATACAACGGGGTCGATCTGATTGCAGATTCCATGAACACTGTGATCGTCGTTGTGATTCAATACCGCCTCGGTGCATTTGGTATGCTTTTTGACTCTCCTAGTCAGTATCGTCTGATTCGTTCAATAGGTTTTCTCTCGGGAAACGAAGTTAAAGCTCAAGGAGCTCTGAATGCTGGCCTGCGTGAGCAAACTTTATCACCCTCGACTCAGCTCGTACTGATAATATCCGGCAACCTCAGTCGACCAAAATTTCGCATTACAATGGATTCAAGAACATGTACGACACATTCGTATGCTCATACTTACCCACACTCACTCGCCCACGGTAGATCGGATTGTTTGGTGGGGACAAGGATCATGTCACGATCTGGGGTGAATCTGCAGGTGCCGGCTCAGTTCTGCAGCATATCGTTGCCAATGGAGGCAACACTCAACCACCGCTGTTCAATGCTGCGATCACCAGCTCCACGTTTATGCCTTCGCAGTACAACTACAACGATCGGGTGCCCCAGGTAGGCAATACATTAATGTTCTTTTCTGACGGAGGGCCGTGAGCTGATCGAGATTAGTCACTGTATAACCAAGTTGTTGATATGGCCGGGTAAGTCACCCAATATACATTTTTCTCGCGTACTAATAGGTCCTGTGGAGATGTACATCGAGCACTGATACGTTCGTGTGTCTGCAGTCTGTGGACGCAGAGACTCTCGGGACTGTCAATTTTCGCATCGCTAGGTCCGCTTTCTATGGCACACGCGTCTTTGTTCCCGTCGTCGACGGCAGGTTCATCGTCGAGCGTCCCACTGTCACTCTTTCCAAAGGTCGGGTGAACGGAGTACGTGAACACGTAAACTTCTTATTTTTCCATCTGACGTTCTTTGAAGCATGTTCTGCTCACCATGAGCAACAAAAACGAGGGATACATCCACGTGAATTCGAACCAGACATTAACGATCACGGATTACGTCTCTCGACTGTTCCCCGAAATGACATCTCGGCAGGTCCAAGAAGCTGCGTCTATCTATGAGGAGTACGGGACTCCAGTGGAGCAGGCTGTCATGGCGATAGGAGATTGTAAGTCGTACAACCTTGAGTCTGGAAGACTTGGATGCACACTTTTTTTTCTTGCAGCCATCTTTGTTTGCCCGACGTACAACTTGCTCGAGACGTTCACTGGCCGTTCGTGGAAGGTCTGTTTGGCCAATCCATGTTATACGCACGGCTACAATTTGACGCGGCCGTCTCAGGGACTCTTTGCTATCCTACCCGCGTATCACGCTCAAGACATTTCCTACTACTTCAACAGGTACGCCGTTATCCTGTCCTTCTCACCGCATCCTCAACGCGCTTCACAGCCCCATCAACTCCCCGCCATACAAGCACAGGAAGCTCGTGTTCGAATCGATCATGTCCTTTGCCAAGTACTACGACCCCAACATCAAGTTTGATCCGACCGATATCACGCCGCGCTGGGAGGAGTACGCGGACGGACAGACGGAGATGCTGTTTAACCGGACAGAGGCGGGGGAGGCGGTCGCGGTGCCGTTTGAGACCGATCCGAGCTTGCTCGAGCGATGCGCGTGCGTGTTTAACCTTTTTTGTCGCTGAAAATGAAGGGTGATGATCGATGGGGACGTTGTGGATGGTTCGTTTTTAGGTTTTGGGCGTCAGTGGCTGCTGAGACGGCGCAGTAGCCTCATGGATAACAAGGAACGGAATGCGATGCGGAACGACCTGCGGAATGCTAGCAGCTGCGCACCATGATGGGCCTTTGAATGATGGGTGGATGACATTATGTATTTAAGACACCGGGGTTGGAGGCACCGGCAAGAGTTTGTGTAGCTGCCTGTGCATTCTTGGCACGTGTTAGCGGAATGCGATAGTTGCCCGGCCAATTTCAATCGGCGAAACGAGGTTCGACTTGCAACTATCGACCAGCACTCAGTACTCTCCAACTTCACATTCACCACGATAAAGGTCCCCCAAGGGTTCTGTATAGGCGACGAAAAGCTCTCCACGGACGAGTTCAATAACTTCGATTTTCAATGAAATCAAATTATGAAACCCACAACTACATATGGGCCTAAAAAAACACCCACCATATCTACTAGGACGAATGCATCTTAAGTAAGTTACCATTCGTTTGAATAGCTGATGGCAAGCGGTTCAAGGATGTGGTTGTGCCAAGGGCGGTCCTTTGAAACTTTGGAGTTTTACCCACTCTCGGCAGCGGTTCAGAATCATGATGGCACGGTCGATCATAATACGGTCCTACCCGACAGCACTCCGAATAACTTGTTTCCACGCTCGATGGAGG
>JBBPSB010000011.1:0-45377 GCA_038093375.1 Xerocomus brunneocitrinus | reverse complement strand
ACGGTCCTTTGAAACTTTGGAGTTTTACCCACTCTCGGCAGCGGTTCAGAATCATGATGGCACGGTCGATCATAATACGGTCCTACCCGACAGCACTCCGAATAACTTGTTTCCACGCTCGATGGAGGTATCAAGTCTGACTGCTAATTCCAGTGCTGACCCGAACCTGTGTCAAGATGGTCTGTGGCTTGCCTGGCTTGCGTTACTGTTCACATCTTTGATATTGGCGGTGAGTGATGACTATCAGCAAGAACGCGACGCCGCCTAGACACGTTTCTTGGCCATTCGTTATGTGCTATCCCACCCGCATATCACGCTCAGGACATCTGTTATTACTACGTACGCAGCCTCGCTTCCTTGTATCCTCAACCTGCGATCCCAATATCACCCATAACGGTCATAAAAGCCCAATTGGCAAATCCCCGTACAAGAACAGGCAACTCAACTCCGAATCGTTCATGTCCTTTGCCAAGTCCCACGATGTAAGCTCGATCCGACCAATATTACGCCACGCTGGGACGAGTACGCCGTCGGACAGACGGAAATGCTGTTTCCTTTGAAACTGATTCGAGCTTCCGTGCTGCGCATATGTGTTTGTTTTCTTGTCATTTGAAATGCAATCTGATGATCATGATGGTGATGGTGGTCCGTGCACGTGATGGATTCATAGGTTTTGGGCGTCGGCGGTGGTGGCCGAAATGGCGCATTGATCTCATTTGAGTCGACAAAAAAGAACGGAGTGCTATGCCACAAGGTAATGGTACGTATAGCTGGTATCGGACCAGAGTTTTGAAGGAATATTTGACAGGGATGTCGCTGTACAGTGACTTTCTGTCCATGCGGCACCTGTAGAGTGTATATCGTTGCCACGCTAGACCTGGCGGTCAGCCATCCACTAGTTGTCTCTCTTCAGAAAGTTATGGGATGGTGTTGTCAGCGGAATGTATGTAGTATACAGTCACAGTGCCGGCCAAATCAAGCTCACATGTACTAGTAGTCACCTCTAACCTTTCATGCGTTTCCGACCTTGTAACTTGTACACTGCTGGCATTATGATGCTCGACTTCATCTCCCGGCCATCTTCAAGCCATCTTCGACAACAGTGGGTCGTCATCAGCGCGAGTCTCGGCCCCAGAGTGACATTCCGACAGGCTGGACAGGGCATGGTCCATGGACGAGTTCCAAAAAGTTCTTGAGTACCTCGTCGTCGAGGGTGACTTTTTGAAGTTGAGGGCGGCGGCCTCGCGACTCACTCTCGAGTCTCGTGAGTAAATACAGTATACCGGCATTTGCTATGTCACCCATGAACCAGACTACGGCGCCTAATACTCGCGAGCTCGGTGCTATACAACTCTCTGGGTTGGCCCTCGTCAGCATGGCTCTCAAAAGGGACATTGGGAAAACACGAAGGGAAAGAAACGATGGACAACCCGGAGCAGGGGTGAATCGTAATTTGCATATTTTACGTGCTACTTACTAGTCTGCTGATTCAAAAATGTTTTAGCCTCGATCACGCAACCTGCGACTGCACACGCTTGGTACAAGCACCACTTCACCACCATGTAGGGTCTAGGCCTCAGGTGTCCTAACATGGTGGCCTAGCCTTGAATGTCTCGAGGTTCAATAGGGCCAAGTGACTATCGACGCAGCGTTCAGGTATGAAACAGGGCGCTGTGTGTGTTGATAAGTTCCTTGCGCCAGGACGGTGTTCAGAGGCTTCTTCAATTGATTTGAATCACGAACCTTCGATGCTGCTTACACGCCACCCCATCCCCATCTATACATAGTACTTCCAGTGCAATGGCCGGGATATACTATTAGGCATAGCCATCGCCAATACTGGCCTTAAATACCTCAAGCTTCCAGCGGCCATAACGATTTGTTTCTCATCGACGCATCACAAAACCCAAGCCAAATCAATATCCCTGTCAATGTTGGGCTATTTTGCTTTCTTAAATTTCGCAAGGATAGCTTATGGCCTCGCCATTCCTTCGGACGTGACAGCGCCTATCGTGGATGTTGGTTATGCGCAATACCAAGGCTACGTTGATGTACAGACGAACATCACTAGCTTCTTGGGCATTCGTTACGCTGCGCCACCTGTCGGTGAGTAATGTCTTTGTCGGATTGTGCCCACCATTGCAGTCGTGCTGGTCTGAAACAGTTTCTCATGCAGGAACCTTAAGGTTTAAAGCACCTCACCCACCGGTCTCCGAGGCCGGTATACAACCCGCGACGCAGAACCCTAGCGAGTGCTATCAAGCCCCAATCGGTGGTAGTAACAGTGTGACAGTGGCACCGTATGGACAAAATACGACGGCTTCCGAGGATTGTCTGTTCCTCAAGTGAGTGGCATTGCAGATCATCGCTATTCACAAGTATAAACCCGCCCGCAATCGTAGTGTATTCGTCCCAGGAATGGTGCCCACCGAAGTTACGGAGGGTGGACTTCCTGTGCTGGTATGGATTCACGGTGGAGGGTACGTGTTCGATACGCCTGTTCCTGTGTACATACTTATCTGAGTTCTGTGTAGCTACCAATTTGGGAGTGCGGGCCAGTACAACGGTTCCGATCTTGTGGTGGATTCCCTGAATACCATGATCGTCGTTGTCATTCAATACCGCCTGGGTGCATTCGGTATGTTTTCCGACTCTGGAGGCTCGTACCATCTTGGTACAGCGTCTGATTTGTTCAATAGGTTTCTTGTCTGGAAACGAGATCAGAGCTCATGGCGCTTCGAACGCTGGCCTTCGTAAGCAAATGCTGTCCCTTCAGCCTAGGTCGCGCTGATAGTATCCGGGAACACTAGTCGACCAAAACTTTGCACTGCAATGGATCCAAGAGCATGTACGATTGATTTATGTATTCATGCCATCCAGCTCACCCGATCACATTAGATCGGATTATTTGGTGGGGACAAGGGCCATGTCACGATCTGGGGTGAATCCGCGGGTGGTGGCTCGGTTGTACAGCATATCGTCGCCAATGGTGGTAACACCCAGCCGCCGCTATTCAATGGTGCAATCACTAGCTCTGTGTTCTTGGGTCCACAGTACAACTACAGCGATCGGGTACCTCAGGTAAGCAACGCATCTTCGGTTTCGTCTTACGGAGGGCCTGTGAACTGATCGGGTTTAGTCGCTGTACAACCAAGTTGCGAATGGGACGGGGTAAGATATCATACTGCCCAACATGTATCGCTGCCACTTAGTAACAACTTCTTGTAGATGTGCCTCGAGCACCGACACATTCACGTGTCTTCAGTCTGTGAACGCAAGCACTCTCCAGACTGTAAATTATGACCTCGCCGCTTCTGCTTCCTATAATACATTCATCTTCATTCCTGTCGTCGATGGCAAGTTCATTGTTGAGCGTCCAACTGTCACTCTTTCCAAAGGTCGGGTGAACGGAGTACGTGAATAACACTGCGTCATCTTCTGGTACTTGACGCTCCCAAAGCAAGTGCTGCTTGCAGTTAACAATCAGAACGAGGGAACCATCTTCATCAATGTGAACGAGACATTAACAACCATGGAATACATCTCTAGTTTGTTCCCCGATATGACGTCTTTCCAGGTCCAAGAAGCCGCATCCATCTACCAAGAATACGGGACTCCGATAGAGCAGGCATCCCTAGTGTATGCAGATTGTGAGTCAAGCGACAGCGAGTTTGGAAGAATTGCGAGTAAGTCAATGCTCACTCTCTTGTAGCCATGCTGGTTTGCCCTTCGTACTACTTGCTAGAGACATTTGCTGGTCGTTCATGGAGGGTGAGCCCCTCAATCCCTGTTACACGCCAACATATTAAGGCGGCATCTCAGGGACTCTTTGCCATCCCGCCCGCATTTCACGCCGACGACCTTATTTACTACTTCTACAGGTACGCCACCATCTCTCTCTCCTAACACAACCGTAATTGCCAAGTGGTTTATGTCACGCATAATAGCGCAAGCAACCCCCCTCCCTACAACAACAAGCAATTCATCACCGCCTTCTCCCAATCGTTCATGTCCTTCGCCAAGTATTATGATGTGAACACCAAGTTTGATCTGACCAACATCACGCCCAACTGGAACAAGTACGCCTCCAACGAAACGGAGATGTTATTCAATCGCACGGAGGAAGGCGCACCGGTCGTTGTACCTATCCAGACTGATGCAAGCTTGCTCCAGCGATGCGCGTACGTCTTATGTTTGTCATTGAAATGCGTGGTGATGGTGATGTGCTTCGTTTGATGGTTTAATAGATTTTGGGCATCGGTAACAGCGGAGACATCACAATGACACGACGATGTGTCGAACAAGAAGGAACGAAATGCGATGCTGTACCGATTCTCATTCGTGGGTTGGCTATGCAGTGGCATGCATCCCCTTCTAGCCAGACTGATATAAATTATCTTGAATGGTGAATGGAATTTCGTGTTGAACAGTCCAGGTCATGGAGGCAGGCGTTTACTATGTGCGCCAGATCGGTCGGCGGTGGACGCCTTTCAATTCTGATGGGTTGAGGTTATGCAAGTTTTAGGCTGACCAGTGTGCACGCTGCACCAGATTTTAAGTACGCGTCATTGAACTGCCTCGATGGTCGTACAAGTTGTTTCCCTGCAGACTGCAATACTTGTTCAAGTTGTGGAATATGATATGTGGCTGTACCGTATGTGTTGTACTTCAGTAGCAAAGCTTCAATGATGGAAGCAACGATTCGACTTCGGTTCCCGACCAGTAATTCCTACTTACTTGCGCTCCATCTCTAACCATGATGTGAAGGTGACTTCTTTTACTCTTCCGTCCCATGGCGTACCCAAAGTTACGTTCGGAAAACAATGGTTTCATCACAAAAAATGCGAAGTTTAGATATAGTTCTATAATCAATTATTGTACAAAATAAATAATTATCTTTGTCGCTAGTCCCCTGCCAGTCGTCGCAACAGCAGAAGGGACTATATAGCTATATTAAAATGCTGACCCGTAGGATATGAGTCCATTAATCCGATAAATGATTGAGCGCAGGCTGCATATTATAATCCATCCAGCATGGAATAGAGCAATATATTGTTGACCACCGGCAGGTACAAGCAATATATTACTTTGTGTGCAAGATATACTGATCTCCGGCTCATCTGGCGCTCCCATCCCAACCACGACCCCAATACAAATGCCACATGAACCATACGACACAGCGGAGCCAGAGAAACCGAGAGTTTTGAATACGAATGTGGTGGAAAACGAAAGACGAGTGCACACAGACATCATATGGGTTATTGACGAGAGTGAAGCACTATCTCAGGAGTTAGTCACATATCGCAAGGGCCAAATTCACGCACTATTACTTGCAGCCACGCCTAGGCCGCTTGGCGCGACTCCCACTAGCCGCATCGTTTGCCTCCACGTTGACCGCACGCTTCTTTCCCTTGGCCTTTTCGGATGGCTTTGGGGCCTTGTGGTTCATGGGGAGGGGCGAGAGCGGCGGCATGATTTCTTCATCTGAGAGTGGGCTGAGTCCACGGGCAACGGCAGCTTCAACGGATGATTAATGAGGTTGCTACTGATGAGTCTAGCAAAATAATCAACTCACGGACGGATCCAGACGTTGTTGTTGACGCCAAGGATCCGCCAGTACTAGTGTTGGGTATAGACAGTGCTATGGTAGTGGCAAACGACGGGCCCATGGCTAAGTTTGCAGATGTGGCACCTGATGCGGATGGAGTGACCATAGGCGATGGTGCAAAGGTTGCAAAGGAGGTAGACTCAGCCATGAACAGGGGATCCAACACCGGTGAGGTGGACCTTGTGACTGCGGGAGTGATCTCCATATTCTCCTTTTTTTGCGCCCGGAGTCGCTCCATCATGCTCAGACGTGGTGGCACGGAATCCGGATCTCCACTCAATACCGTGCTTCCTTGTCCATGTTCATTTCCAAAGATTTCTCTGTGAACGAGGAATCAGATATGATCCAGAAAGACATAATACTTACTTATTCCACCATTTGAGAAGGTCCTCCTTCCACTCGAGCGATGAGTCTTCGATTAGCTCAATAAGGAGGCAGTACATTTCAAAGTAGCGTAGTTTCCATCGACCTCATTCCATGTGTCCCTGGAAGAGATTGCAAAACGTGCCTTGAAACATAAGAAACATACAGCCTAGTGACGACTAATGTGACAACATACTTGAATACAGATATATGCGATATGCTCAGCCTCGATTGAGGTTACATTGTTTAAGATCGCATTGCAGGCACGTTTCTTCTTGCCAGAAGATTCAATTGCGAATGAAGGTCCGAGGAAAATGTGACGCGCAACCTAGGAGTGTGATAAGTCAATATTCAACGACGTGAAGACGGCTTGTGACTTACTCGTATGAGCAAGTAGCTCCTGAATAATCCATGCCAGAAGTCGTCGGGGGTGATATCATCTCCAGGTAGTCTTCCACCCCAAAAGAATGCGGGAAAGTCTCCGGCTTCCATAGGTATGACTCCTGAAGCAAGATCATTCCGTGTCCTAGATGACGAGACATATTAGAAGAGCCATGTGTATTGCCAAACAACTTACTGTTCGGGATTCGCATCAAAGATGGCAAGCTTGTCCGCAGGGCAGAGCCACCGTGCAAGGATTGGGTGGTTGAGACCCAGTTCTGACCTTCCATTCGTGATAAGGACCTGGGGATTCAATGAGGTCAGATCATATGGGTTCGGTGCGCAGTAGCGTGCGATACATGGCTTGAGGTGATTCGCATCGTTCGACCGTGTGCTCTTGATATTGGTATTGATCTAGAACATCTAGAATGTCAATAGTATGCGCATATATGCAGCTAAAATGATACCTTGTTGCAGATTTTGTTCAGCTCCTCGGCTCTATCGTGGTCATCGATGATGGGCTGCAAACCGGGCAGAATTTGAAGAATGCGATGATAAATCTTGGCCATGTGTTCTCGTTCTTTGCGCGGGCTATCAAACCGTTAGCATACAACAAGGGCCATAGGTTGACTTACATTTTTTGAAGAGCGAGCTCGCGTGTCTTTCTTGCATTGTCATCTTCATCAAGCTCACCAATCTGGCTTAATTCCTCTTGTTGGAGGAGTCGCATGGTCTCAATCACACATCTGATGTCACATGAGAGGTCAATGCAATGTGCGATGGTGTGAGCTGCAGAGATGTAGATGTCGCTGCCCTTCTTTCGGCTGTTCTCGGACCTTCAGAAAAGATGTCAGTACCTTCTTAAATGGCAAGCAACTCACTTGTTAGACGATTTGCCTTCATCGTCTGCACGCATGGTAGTAGTACTTGATCAAGAGGAGCAATTAGATAATCAAGAATAATGTGTGGCGACTAATCTGGGGCAGGCTGCTTAGTAAGCGTGTGCGAAACGTTCGCACTCGGCAAAGACCCCACCTCTCTCTAATCATTGTCAGTCAGCACTCAGTTTTGGTCAACCTCAAGTCCTCCACCAAGGTCTTCTGCCTCGGATATTATGTAGAATGTGAGTTCCTTTCCCATGTATTCTCCTGGTGCTCACTTTAAGCAGTAGATTACCAGATTTTAGACCTAGTTTTATTCAATAATGCGGTCGCTCGTGGAATATAATCTGCCTGCCTTTACTCTGCCATTCGTGTGTTCCTCAAGCTCCCATGGCTGGTGCTTATCCCTGCCTTGCCTGCGATAAATCGTTCAACACTCGGAGACAACTCCATTCGCATGAACCCAGATGTCAACCCTACCAACAATTGAAGTCCAACCTTACGCATTCTCACAAGCGTCTCAGAACTGCCCACGATGTACCAGAGAGGTCTCGTCCTCAGCCTCGCTTTGAATCAAGCACCATGGACTCGGAGGTTGATGCTGGCCCATCTACATTCTTGGGCGCTATGTTTGAGGACAGCATAGTGCGTACTCATCAGGAAAAGTGCAGACCACCTAGCGCGACCTAGCGCGACCTATTTGACCTAGCACTAGACCGGCTAGGTCAAATAGGTCAGCTAGACCATCACCTAGCTCTAGGGGACCCTGTCAGTGGCAGATTGACGATCCTAGCGCCAGGTTGACCGTTCTAGCGCTAGGTCCCTTCTAGCACGGTGATAGGTTTGAGCTAGCCTGTCGATAGGCTCGAGCTAGCACACAATAAAAATAGCAAAACCAGTGATATTCGAGAACTCGTGTTTGTATCTAGTACAGGATTCTCTAGTAGGTGCACAGCGCCCTGCCTTGCCTGCCCGCACAGGTGGCGGTGTCACTACAATGCGATGCGCACGAACGGGTCAGTAGGCGAAAGGGCGAGTGGGAGGCGTACAAGGGTAATGCACACCAGCAGCTGTGACGACGCAGATAAGAATGGTGAGCTGAGCGAGCGAGATGGCTCCCGACGACCGCTTTGTCATCCGACACGGCCAGCTCACTGTCTTGAGTCCCATATGGTGAATCTTCTTCGACTTGTCATTCTGGCTGGACATGGGCTCGTTCTGACGCATCCTGTAGGTCGTTTGGGCTTGTTTGAGGTCCGTCAACGCCATCCGCAGCTGGCGACACTGCCGTTTCGACGCTGGAGCACGCGGCTTCAAGATTTGTGCGTCCATTCCACTCCCCCTCGCGCCCAGCGTGCGCGTCGTCATTTCGACGTTGCAGGGCTTCGTCAGGTGGCTCGGGAGGTGTTGGCAGGCATGGGGATGATGCTGGTACGTCCTCGTTGATTGGTGGGAGGTGCTGATTGTTTTCGTCAGCTGTCGTCGCCGACTGCTTGGGGCATATAGCTGCGAATGGAAGGGTGAGCTGTTGGCACATGGAACGTGAGCGCGCGCGAGCTATGCAGTATCGGGTGAGAGCGAACAGATGCGTGGGGGAAAACATGACTTACTTAGCTGTTTCACAGTGTAGCCTGAGAGCATGTCAGGGCATCTGGCGAAGAGAGTTGGCGCTGCGCGCTGAGAACGGTGAGTGCGACAAATAAACGTTGATGAAACCGGGCTTACTAGTATCGTGCATCTCGCCGATGATCTCGGGCATGAGGGATAGGCCTCTATCGTATTTTGGGTCTGTCAAGTCATCCAACAAGTGCGCGACGGGCTCGGGGACGCGCAGGAGATGTAAACTACCGCTCACTTTGGCTGTATAACAGGTCAGATTTTGAGTGTCGAGTGAGGACTGGATGGCGAGACTGGGCTGAGTGGACGTGACGATGGGCGTATGCTACAGGGACTTTGTGAAAATTTCAAACAGACTTTAAACTCAGTTTGTCACGCAATCGTCACACTATGCATGTGACTCGACGCGCGTTGCACAACCACCAGCAACCAACGTCAACTTCATATTTGGGCTTCCCCTGCCCTGGTCGTCCCTCATCGATGCATCGACATCGATCGGTGGCACACATGTCCCTTCGTTAGTCCACAGCGTCCCCTACACTTCTTCCATCCCTCACTCTTATCGTTTCACCCTCATCAATCCTCCCACGACCCGTTCAGCAGCCAAAGTGTCATGATGCAAGTCGCGCCAGGAAGATTACGATGATGATGACGATGACTTCCAGCCTCGAAACACCACCGTGTTCACCATGAGACGATCCATCGTCAGCATATCAAGTCTGAGCAGACACGTCGTAACGAGCTTCAATGGCTACTCAAAGATGCCCTTCCCGTCTCCAACCAGAAGCCGAGTAAAGTTTTCCCTCCTTGACTACACCACTATTCACATCAAATACCTCGAGATGACCGCACAACAACTCCAAATGAGGCTCCAACAGGCTGAGAACGAGGTCCAACGACTCCGCACGTGCGTATTCCCACTTCATATTTACTCCCCCAGCTCACTCCCTATCCAGTGTCAACGAGGCATTGATGCTTGGCACTGCCGAACATCGGTTGACCGAAGCATCCGACAAGACACCGACGCAAGACTGCAACATTATCTGAGGCTCCTGGTCACGCCACTCCTACGAGCGGCGTGCTTATCTCGAGTTGCTCGCATGTCCATCTTGCATTCCCTCCCATCCTCTGTCGACTTCATGTCCCATTCCAATTCTGTCCACGCACATTTGTAGATGGACGACCTTTTAGTTGACCCTATGTATTAGATACAACACCATTTTCCCTAAACTGAATTTTATAGCACATGCTAGACGGTGCTAAAATAGTAGTACATGCTAGCTGCGCTAGGCGATCACTAGATTATGTTAAAATGATAGCACGTGCTAAGGTGCTAGGTTGTAGTCTGAGCTAGGTGGTGCCAGGTTTGTACTAAAATGATGGACTGTGGTAGGTGCTGCTAGGTGAGTGCTAGATTATGGTTAAATTTGCTAGACTCCGCTAGACCCTGCTAGACCTGCTAGGCAGTGCACTTTTGCTGATGCTTTGACAGGATTTTCACTATATTTCTTATATGGACAACCACAGGACGAAGGAGGGCCACCTTTTCTTGCTCCTGACGACATACCCATGCCTTCTGACCCAGATGTGCCCCGTCCCACCCGCTCCAGACGTGCTATTCAGCTACCAGCAAGGTATCAAGACTATTTACCTACTGGGGAAGATTCATCTCTGTTCTCGTCATGCCCATCGAGTCCCAGTCAAAGGCCATGTTCACCCTCGCCACAAATTCCCCTACCGCTGCTTGTCAACTACACAACAACCCGTAACGATATGGGTATCTTTCGCGTCTATCCAAGGAGACCCTCCTTTAAGCCAAAGGGTGATGGTGATATTGACAGTACTGTTGATGCGCCAACACTGGAGGTATCTCGCCAGCCTCAGAGCTCTGCAGGGGATGGCACAATCCATTCCGTTACCCAAATCACCCACGAAAATCTCTACTCTGCATTTAGCAGTCCAGCCGCTGGCCTACTTATGTGTTGGCAATACTCTGGGACGAACGAAAAGTCAGGTGTTGAACTCAATCGATTGTGGCATTTTGTCACTGATCCCCAGTTTCAACCGGCGGAAGGGGATACCTTCAATCATGACCACGAGAAAAAGCTTGTTGAGAAGTATCTCTGTAATGAATCAAATCCATTTCACGCTGATCATGGTTGGAAGACATCATCCGTTCCAGTTCTGTTGCCGCATGAGGGGTCGAAATGGCGACAGGGCGAACACGATCCTTCTGTTCCAACTCTCTTGGTCAATGGCGTTTATCACCGCAATATCACCGATATCATTGTGGCGACACTACAAGATGAGGTTGCCCAAACGTTCCATTTGACGCCATTTGAAGAATACTGGCAACCGGATGTTGAAATGGACCCTATCCGAACATATGGTGAAGCCTATTCTTCCCCCGCATTCTTGGAGATGTATCAATCTATCCATTCGCTTCCTCAAGAGCCTGGTGATGATCTCGAGCGTGTTGTCATCCCAATCATGTTATGGTCAGATGCTACCCAGCTTGCGAATTTCGGAGGCGCATCACTCTGGCCGATCTACCTATTCCTAGGAAATCAGTCAAAGTATACCCGCGGGAAACCAACAGCTAGAGCGTGTCATCACGTTGCTTACATACCAACGGTTCGTTGCCTATCAATTTATGTCAAGTCGAATAGAAACTCATCTCGTAACTTAGCTACCAGATGACTTTCAGGACGTGTACAAGAAACATTTTCAGAGACCCTCATCCGATGACGTCTACACTCACTGCAAACGGGAGTTAATGCAAGCAATATGGAGGTTACTGCTTGATGAGAAGTTTATGAACATGTACAAATCCGGTCTGGTGATCAAGTTCGCAGATGACATTAACCGTCGTGCATTTCTCCGAATTTATATTTATGGCGCAGACCTTCCTGAAAAGTATGTGTCAAATATTCATGATTCCACTATCTAACTATTGACTCTAGAGTGATCCTTTCATGTATTAAATTTCTTGGCTTTTGCCTCTGCCCTCGGTGCTTGGCCGAGAAAGCACATGTGATAGAGATGGGTACACCTGCCGACATGGAGATACGCCGGAACAAGATCCGAATCAATGACCAATCATACAAGACTAGGATCTCTGAAGCCCGCAAACTTATCTTTCAACATGGCAAGCGTATCAATGGGACTGAAGTCAAGGATTTCTTAGGAGACGAATCCTTGGTTCCGACAAGGGTAATTGCTCAAAGTTCATATTCAAACATCGCTGAAGTGCCTGCTGTTTCAGAACGCTTTCTCTGAGCGAATCACTGACGAGGAATTCAACTACTTCCTGCTGTTTGTAGTTGACCTACTCCACGAGTTTGAGTTGGGCGTATGGAAGGCAATCTTTACGCATCTGATGCGTATCTTGCATGCTGTGGGAGGATCAGCGGTGCAACAGCTCAACTACCGGTATGCTATTTTTGTCCTTGTATCTATTTGCTGATCTTTTGCAGGCACCGACATGTTCCTACTTTTGGACGAGCAACGATCCGGCGATTCCACAAGAACGCATCAGCCATGAAGCGTCTTGCTGCCCGAGACTTCGAGGATTTGCTTCAGGTATGTAGCAAAACTGACCTCCGACTTCGCCTGGCTGACACACAGGCCATAGTGTGCACTCCCTGTTTTTGAGGGCCTTATAGCTGGTGAACACAATGATATTGTCCTCGACTTACTCTTCGATCTCGCAACCTGGCATGCGTTCGCCAAACTGCGGCTCCAGACTGAGCCAACCTTGGTCTTGTTTGAGAAGGCAACTCTATATCTTGGCAACTCAGCACGCAAATTTCAACATACGACCTGTACTTACTACCGGACAACAGAGCTTCCTCAGGAACATGCAGCTCGTGGGCGTCGCACAGCTGCATTATCAGCCAAGCAAGGTCGCACTATCACTTCCACTCCGCGCCCTAAAGAGAAGAATCTAAATCTCACGACCTATAAATTTCATGCACTTGGCGACTATGTAGACACAATACGTCATTTTGGAACAACTGACAATTATTCAACACAATTGGTGAGCTCCATTTTCTCCTCGCCTCCATCACTTACTTGTAACTAGGGTGAGCTCGAGCATCGGCGAGTCAAGCGGCGATTCCCACGATCAGGGAAGAAGAAAGAGTCCATGGTCAAAAGCATCGCGAACCAAGAAGCCATTGAACGATTTATTGCAAAGGTCAACAGTGCACGGATAAGGTTTAAAGAAGAGGACCATCCGCAGCCAAAGCGTGCTCGCAGTTCACCTCTCGAACACTACCATGTGGCCCAATCAACACGTTCCAGTGATGATCTCACTGCATGGTTGGGAACACGGAAAGACGACCCCGCATTCAAGGTATGTTCAGTAAATTGAGGCAAGAGTATATTAATGACTATCCCAGGATTTCCATAGGCGACTCAAAGATCATTTACTTGCTCGCACTCGTGGTTTAGCTTACGATGGAGATGAACACGATTTTTCAGAAGACGACCGTTACTGTATCAACTTCAAGGACAATCAAATGTACCATCATACCCTCTTGCGAGTCAACTACACCACCTACGACCTACGACGTGAACAAGATACAGTAAACCCTCTCCTCCGGCCAGATGTCATGGTTCTATCCCACGAGGACGAGCGCAGCCACCCATATTGGTATGCACGGGTCATACACATCTTCCATGTCATGGTACAACAGCGAGAGAACCTTGCCTCAGCTTATTCGACCCCAGTTCGCATGGATGTTCTGTTCGTGCGTTGGTTTGGGCGAGATGTCAACTATCCATCCGGATGGAGCGAGAAGCGAGTCCATCGATTCCAATTTTTTGATCAGGAAAATCCCCTGCATTCCTTTGGCTTTCTTGACCCAGACTCCGTTGTGCGGGGTGTCCATATGATTCCAGCATTCGCATTTGGTCAAACTAACGAGCTGCTTGGACCTTCACAAGTGCGTCGGATGGTTGACGGAGATGACGCCAACTCTGACTGGAAGTATTACTATGCAAATATGTGAGTCATCCGTTAAAACAACTCTACAGGCAATTTGGACTTAATTATTCTAGGTTTGCTGATAGGGATTTGTTTATGAGGTTTCGAGGAGGTGGTGTCGGTCACAAGGCTACATGGGACTGGAACGAGTTTCTTCTACGTGATGCTGGCAAGAGCGTAGATCCTGTGGATGACGACTCCACAATGGAGGGGTCAGGAAGCGAGGATTCTGAACCCGAAGAAGATGGGGCCGAAGATGGAGAGGTAGGAGCGGAGGAAGATTTGCAGGGTTGGAAACATGTCTTGCAGGGCGGTGGAGATGATGGAGATGAGGGTGGGCTTGAGGATGACGTTGAGAGCGACAACGATGTCAACGATGACCCGGATCGTGCTATTCCCGACGAGGGTGAAGAGTTAGACGATGACATTTATGTGAATGAGGGGTATGGTGCACTATAGTGATTATATTGTTGTATATACTCTCGTCACTCACGATCTTCAACCATATATTATCAGCGCTGACACAATAATCGTCTATCTCGTCTGGACGTAGTACACTGTAGATATTATAGTCTTCACTTTGCTGATGATATTCCTATATTGTACGAGCGTGGACTCTGTCTCATCCGGATATAGTGCAGCATGCCTCTATTCGTTCGTGATATTCCTATATGGTACCGGCGGGGACATAGATTTAGTGCATCGTACCTCTATGCACTCATAATATTTGTATATGGTATGAGCGGGGGCATAATAACTATTTATTTCGTTCTGTGGGGATTATTATAATTTTGCAATTTTTGTGATGTTGTAGTCACATGCCCTACTCTAGTAGGCTCGTTCAAGGAAATTTTCGCCCGCTTTCGTCTGTCGGTCATCTTCTACGACCAGACCAGTATCGCCGCTTGGGTCTCTCAACACAAGGACGTCCGGAATGGCAGGCGACCGCTTTATGGTGAGGGACGATTTCCAAAAGATTCTGGAATTGCTCGCCGTGAAGGGCAACAACTTGGGCTAGGGTTGAAAGGGACTCGCCGGGAAGTCACGAAGGGGAAGGAACGCCAGAGGAACCGGTCGGAGTACCAGAAGGTAATGTGTACGTTTTACATGCGGCTGCTTCGACACTAGTGTTTGTAGCTGAACTCACGCAGGAGTCGATTTCTCGATCACGCAACTTACTCAGCAGTAACGCACCACTTTACCGCCGTGTGTGACCCGACTTGATGCCTCAGGTGGCCTAGATATCAGCAACGTTCGCCAGCGGCCTGGCTCTAGGCTGAAGCGAGCCAAATGACTTCACCTCCACGGGATCACTCAACGCATTATTCAGGTATGAAATAGCGACACTCTCGATATCGGTGTGGACCTTCTCATCCGTCCAGGCTGCCTTACCGGCCAAGAACCACGGCTTCTTGATCATGAAACTTGTTTCATAGGCGCCGCCTCATCTCCTCTGCAGTTCGATAGTATGCCTGGGATATACTATTATGCAAAGCCATGATCGATACTGGCCTTAAATACCCCATCGTTGAAGCGGGCCAAATCACATCGTTTCTCACCGACGCATCCTCCAGGCATATATCGAAGCAATATCTATGTTTATGCTGGGTTATCTTGTGTTCTCAATTTTTGCTAGGATAGCCTATGGCCTTGTTGCCTCTTCGGACACCGCGGCACCAGTCGTGGATCTTGGTTATGCACAATACCAAGGATACTTTGATGTACGGACAAACATCACTAATTTCTTGGGCATTCGCTATGCTGCACCACCTGTTGGTGAGTCAATGCTGGTGCCCACCGTTGTTGTCGTTCTGGTCTAGATAATTTCACATGCAGGAAACTTAAGGTTTAAAGCACCTCGACCGCCAGTCTCAGGGTCTGGCGTACAACCTGCAACACAGAATCCTACACAGTGCTATCAGGCTGGACCCGGTCGCAATACGAGTGCGCCAGCGACATCGCACGGACATAATAAACGACAAAGCACGACTGCCACTTCCGAGGATTGCCTATTCCTCAAGTAAGTGGGATTCTAGAGCACGGCTATAACCCTAAACGCGCCATCGTAGCGTATTCGTTCCCGGAGCGATGCCCGCGGAACCAGTCACTAGTGGGCTCCCTGTGCTGGTATGGATTCACGGTGGAGGGTATGCATCGCATCTATCTTTCCCGAAGAGCGTATCATACCTTGGTTGTAGGTACCAGGCTGGAAGTGCGGCTCAGTTCAATGGTTCCAATCTTGTCGCAGATTCCTTGAACGCCGTGGTCGTCGTTATCATCCAATACCGCTTGGGTGCATTCGGTATGCCTTTTGACTCTAAGTTAGCATTTCGTTACTACGTCTGATTGGTTCAATAGGGTTCTTGTCTGGAAACGAGATCAAGGCTCATGGTGCTCTAAACGCTGGCCTCCGTGAGCAAATTTTAACACATTTGAACTAGGCCGTGCTGATAATATTTGGCTACTAGTCGACCAGAACTTTGCACTGGAATGGATCCAAGAGCATGTACGACTAATTTGTGTGTCCATGCCACCCACGCTTACCCGCACGCATTAGATTGTATTATTTGCTGGTGACAGGCGCCATGTCACGATCTGGGGTGAATCCGCAGGTGCAGGCTCAGTTCTACAACATATCGTCGCCAATGGAGGCAACACCAAACCACCGTTATTCAATGCTGCGATCGCCAGCTCTACGTTCTTACCTTCGCAATATAACTATAATGATCGGATTCCTCAGGTAAGCACTGGCCTTCGTGTTCGTCTGACAGAAGATTTGCTGACTGACCGAAACTAGTCGTTGTACAACCAAGTTGTCGATATGACAGGGTAAGATATCATACTGCACAACATGTATCGCTGCCACTTAGTAACTGCTTGTAGATGTGCCTCGAGCACCGACACATTCACGTGTCTTCAGTCTGTGAACGCAAGCGCTCTCCAGACTGCAAATTATGACCTCGCCGCTTCTGCTTTCTATGGCACATTCATTTTCGTTCCTGTCATCGATGGCACGTTCATTGTCGAGCGTCCAACTGTCACTCTTTCCAAAGGTCGGGGGAATGGAGTACGTGAATAGCCCTGCGTCATCTTCTGGTACTTGACGTTCCCAAAGCAAGTGCTGCTTGCAGTCAGCAATCAGAATGAGGGAGACATCTTCATCAATGTGAACGAGACATTGACGATCATGGATTACGTCTCTAGTTTGTTCCCCGATATGACGTCTTTCCAGGTACAAGAAGCCGCATCCATCTACCAAGAATACGGGACTCCAATAGAGCAGGCATCCCTAGTGTATGGAGATTGTGAGTCAAGCGACAGCGAGTTTGGAAGAATTGCGAGCAAGTCGATGCTCATTCTCTTGTAGCCATCTTTGTATGTCCCACGTACTACCTGCTGGAGACATTTGCTAGTCGTTCATGGAAGGTCTGTCTCCCAATCCTTTTTACATACATCACCGTGTATTTGACATGACTTTATCAGGGGCTCTTTGCCGTCCCACCCGCACTTCACGGTAATGACATCCCTTACTACTTTTACAGGTACGCCATGATCCTCCCCCTCTCAAGGCAATCGTGACGTCTATATCATCCTAGTACAATCAATCCCCCTTCGTACAACGATACCCAATTCATCACCGCCTTCTCCCAATCGTTCATGTCCCTCGCCAAGTATTATGATGTGAACACCAAATTTGATCCGACCAACATCACGCCCAACTGGAACAAGTACGTCATCAATGAAACGGAGATGTTATTCAATCGTACAGAGGCAGGCGCACCGGTCGTTGTGCCCATCCAAACCGATGCAAGCTTGCTCTGTCGATGCGCGTACGTTTGGTTTTCGTCGTGAAAGTAAATGACGATGCTGACACGTTACGGATGTGCTCTACTTTATGTATCTATAGGTTTTGGTCGACTGTGACGGCTCAGACGGCGCAGTGAACGAATGGCATGTGTTGGATAAGAAAATTTCGAATGTGGAGCAGAATGTCCACCTTTGTGTGTTATCTCTGTATGTTTACATAAATAACGATTATCTTTCCTAGCCTGGGAATGTGTCTTGAGACTATCAAGATGATCACTGATCAGATACGAGGGATAAATACCTTTAAAGACTGTCCGCGAGTTGATCGACTTTCTGCCCACTATTGAAAACGATCCCTAAGCTAGGTAGTACACCATCCATCCCCTACTAACCCCAGTTCACTGACCCGTGTTCGTTTGAATCAGGCTTTGACGACGCGATCTTTGTTCACTAGTACGAATTATTTTCACCTACCGTCATGTCTACCAATGTCGACGAAGAAGGTTAGCATGTCTCTGCTGACGTACCTACAGTCCATCTCTGACAAATCGCCCAGCACTCATCGCAGCGCTGAATATGCAAGATGGCAGGAGCGTGATTGAGAAAATCAATGACGTTTTAAACAGCCCGGCGGAAGTCACCACGAAGGGTTTGTTTCCATACAAACTCGTGCTCGAGGGTGATGGCAGTACCATCTCCGCCAATTTCGAGCCTCAGATGGCACTTGTAGCGTTGAACATCATAAACGTATCTGTAGCTGGCAAAGGCAAAGGCAAATCCACCCAGAAAGGTTCTGGTGAATTCCGGAGCAAAGTCTCGTCACCAATGGGCCTATTTGGTACCTACAGGCTTCATGTTGGAACTACGACAGCGAGGTTGTTCGACGGAGATGAACAAATTTGGTTTGGGAGCGGTACGCAGGAGGGGCTTGATGGCGTCTTTGACATTGTGTTCTAGCAGTGTGGCCAAGATCTGCCTCGTCCTTTCCCTTTCTTGAATTCCATGTTCAACGGCGGCGTTCATTGAAATCGTCATCGTGTACATTTTCCTACATTTCTCAATTGAACATGGCCGCTGAGCAGCTAGCTACTTGGGTAAGACATAGTTCGTCAACCTCTGAGGGAACCCGGGAAAGGCTCGGGAGCTGGTTGGTGCATTTTCATTGGTAGTATCCCTCCGTCAATGGGAACGGCAATCACAGCTTCGTGTTCATTCCGGATAATGATTAGAAAGACTGCAAATTTCATCGATCTCGAGGGATTGGCCTCGTGAGGAGTCTTGCCACATTTTCTGATTTCCCTGATGCTTGGGTGAACTTGCTTGCACCTACCGTTTAGAATATCCAGACACATGCGATTAACATTATGGCACAACTTGTAGCAATCGAGAACGTCCACTAAAAGAACCATAGAAAGCATACAGGTGTAACGCAAGAACCAGAATCATTTCGCGTCGCACGCGATAGATCGAGTCACTGCGCCGTCTCAGCCGTCACCGAGGCCCAAAACCTAAAAATCCATCACCCGAAGGCGCATCTCCGTCATCATCACCATTCACTTTTGACAGCCTGAAAAGACGTACGCGCATCGCTGGAGCAAGCTCGCATCCGTTTGAATGGGCATCACGACAGGTACACCTGCCTCCGTACGATTGAATAGCATCTCCGTTTTGTTGACGCTGTACTTATTCCAGTAGGGCGTGATGTTGGTCGGATCGAATTTGGAGTTGACATCATAAAACTTGGCGAGAGACATGAATGATTGAGAGAACGCAGTGACAAATTGCGTGTTATTATACGGGGGGATGTGTCCGCTGTTGCATGTGACATGGATCGCTCGGTTACGATTGCATTAAGAGAAAGGATTGTGGCACACCTATTAAAATAGTAATTCAGGTCGTTTCCGTGTAATGCAGGTGGGATGGCAAAGAGTCCCTGAGACGGTCGCGTCCAATATTTAGTGATGCGAGCAACAGGGATTGAAAACCGACCTTCCACGAACGTCCAGCGAACGCCTCAAGCAGGTAGTGCGTCGGGCACGCAATCAAGGCTACAAGAGAGTGATCATATCACGTTTCTTCCAAACCCGGCGTCACTTGACTCACAGTCTGCATACACCATCCAAGCCTGTTCAACTGGAGTCCCGTATTCTTGATAGATGTGTGCGGCTTCTTGAACCTGGGGAGACGTTAAGTCTGAGTACATAAGTGAGATGTATTGTGAGATCGTCCATGTCCCCCTCGCATTGTTGGAGCTCCACTCGTTCTGATTGTGTACGGCAAGCAAAACTTGCTTTAGAAACATTAAACGAAGGGGGAAAAAGACCTGACAAGACTAGTGACGTACCCCATTCAACCGACCTTTGGAAAGAGTGACAGTCGGACGCTCGACAATGAACTTGCCGTCGGTGACAGGAACAAAGATGTCTCCGGCATACAATGGAAACCTAATGATATGACAATTTATAGTTTGCAGAGTCTCTGTGTCCACAGACTGAAGACAACTGAATGTGTTGGTACTCGTGCCACATCTGCACAAGGTCTGTTACTACGCAGTCGCAGTATATTAAGCGATATAATATCTTACCGTGCCATGTTGACAACTTGGTTGTACAATAACTAGTCTCGATCAGCTCACAATCCCTCTGTCAGAAGAAAATGAGTCGTAGAACGCACCTGAGGCACCCGATGGTTGTATTTATACTGAGAAGGCAAATATGTGGAACTGGCGATTGCGGCATTGAACAGCGGTGGTTGAGTATTGCCTCCATTGGCGACGATATGCTGCAGAACCGAGCCACCACCAGAAGATTCACCCCAGATCGTGACATGGTCCCTGTCCCCACCAAATAATCCAATCTAACGTGGACGAGTGAACATGGGTAGGCATGGACATACAAACACAACGTACATGTTCTTGAACCCATTGCAGTGCAAAATTTTGGTCCACTAGCAATATCGAATATTGTCAGTGTGAACTAGTTGAAGGTGATAAAGTTTGCTCACGAAGACCAGCGTTCAGAGCACCTCGAGCTTTAACCTCATCTCCAGAAAGGAAACCTATCAAGGAATCAGAACAACTGATACTGGCCCCAGAGGCAGAAGGCATACCGAATACACCGAGGCGGTACTGGATCCCAACGACGACCATGCTGTTCAGGGAATCAACCACAAGATCGGCCCCGCTGTAATCAGCTGCATTCCCAAAATGGTAGCTACCCTCAGTGATGAGATAATACACGCAAGGACGGTCAGATTGGGCACGTACCCTCCACCGTGAAACCATACCAGCACGGGAAGCCCCCCCACAGTCCCTGGTTCTGCGGGCGTAGTTCCGGGAACGAATACGCTACGACGACGGATTCAGGCGTGTACATTCTCCCCAGCCGCATTGTGCACTCACTTGAGGAAAAGGCAATCTTCGGAAGGCGTCGTACTTTCTTGTTCGACATGTGCGTGCGGTGTCAGTGAGGCGCTTTGGTGATGGCGATCGCGTTGGACCTGGTAGCACTCGTTAGGGTTCTGCATTGCGGGCTGTACACCGGACTTGGGGACAGGTGGTCGAGGTGCTTGAAACCTCAAGTTTCCTGCATGAGAAAGAATCTAGATCGGCAAGACCGCCACGATGAAACAAAGGCACCCACCTACAGGTGGAGCAGCATAGCGGATGCCCAAGAACTTCGTGATATTCGTCTGTGCATCAAAGTATCCCTGGTACCGTGCATAACCAAGGTCTACGGTTGGCGCTGAAATGTCCGAAGAGATAAACCATGAGATAAGCCAGGCAAGGCCACATGCCACCCTGGCAGAAGTTGGATAGGCCCAAATGAACATCGGTATCGCTTCGATTTACGCCTGAACGATGTGTTGATGGAAAGGCTTGCACCTCCAACGTGGACACTTATATAAAAAAAGGCTTGTACGGGTGACGCTTGCGCTGTCAGCTTGAAACAACATCTTGCATTATTGGCCTTCATACACTGAAGTTCCCGGTTAAGGAGGTTTCAGACCGAATGCCCGAGCTGCCAAAAACAACCGTGTCTGGATTTGCACAAAGATAACCTGAACAGAAGTTTAGCCCTAGCCCTAAGCCTCAGGCCCTCGTTGGTGGTGATTTGCTACCAAGACCCAGAGAGGAATTTCACCAATACGACGTTGACTGACTTCCCAATTTAGGTTGCGCTTGAGTGGATGCCGTCAACATGCAGGGATGTATCGGCTGCAGGCACTTGAGCAGTGTCCTGCCATGAGGCTAGTAAAAGGAGTTAGGCTCCGGATTAGTTTCAGGTAGACGTCGCGTCGTTGAATCGTTAGTAAGCCAGTGGATGCCGAAGCAATATCAAGCCCTCCGGCAGTCCTGGGCCCCTCACCGGCACCGCCGCGTGGCGGGACGTACGAGGAATTAGGCAGTGCTTCACGGCTACAATCCATCCCCGTCCCGTAGTCATTTGTTTGGCATTCTCTCTCGTATGCCGCACTCTTACCCCTCCACAGGGAACGTATGATACCCTCCCATACAGAAACAATGATGACGCTCACAGTATTAAGGATGCGCGGTCGGATGAGAGAGGGCGGAAACTATTGGGGATCGATGGAGCGTGTGAACGCTCGCTGCAATGCCGTCTTACATAAGTGCCTACACAGCATCAGGCTGGGATTATCTACACTAGGGGCCCGGTCAGGTATATTTTCGGATTTGGCACATGTCCGTTATCAGTGACTCGGACTTTGGGCAATGAATACATGATGGCCAGCTACAAGCCCACAACGTCGTCGTTACGTCGATCGGAGACTCGAGAGTGAAGAACTACTTGTCGTTCATATAAATGTTCATTGTTTACTACCTGAATTGGACGCGTTGAAGCCTGAAAAAAGTGATCCCTGCGATATGAATTACTTGAATAGCTCGTACATGTCACAAAACTTATGATGATAGAAAGCTACTCATCTGCCACAATGACGACGCTCTTTCCCATGAATGAACCCTTGAGAAAATTGTCGAACGCAACTTCGGCATTCTCCAAACCCCTGATCACATTCTCCCGATGTTTCAACTCTTTCGAGGCGAGTAACGCGGGTATCTCCTGGTTGAATACATCCAGGTACTTCGGAAAGAGGGAGCTAACGAGGAATCCATGGATCGAGATTTCCTTCAAGATGATATTAATCGAGTTCTGTCAAATCATAGGTCTTGGTTGAGTCGCGACAGAAACATCAATCCGATCAAATTAACTGACTGGGATGGGCTCGGCCGCACGACTGTGCGTCGAAAGCATGCCACATTCCTGCAACCACTTGAGCATACATAGACCAAAATGAACACTTCCTGACTGACAATGAATCGAGCATATCTCGCAGCTGCGTACAGTGCGTCTCCCAGCGTTCCACCGCCGACGTTATCCCAATAACCACCACTTGCTCAAACATACTGTCTAGTGTTGGAAAGCCAGGAACATACATGTCGATTGGGCCTTCCTTGGCCAACACCTCTGACGTTGCTGTTGTCTTGTAATTGAACGCTACGTCGGCGCCGAGTTCTTTCATGAATTGTGCTTTTTCATCCGAACCAGCAGACCTAATGACTTTAAGGCCATCCCGCTTTGCAAGCTGGATTACGAATCTGTAAAGATGTTCCCCATCATTCGACGTTGACAAAAAAATGGGGAAAGGAACTGACGATCCGACTGCACCAGCCCCGCTCGTGACGAATACGACTTCCCCCTTCCGAAAGCTGAGTGAGTTGTAAAGGCAAGAATTATCTCGAGCAGCCCAACCTTTTTTGCACGTGCATGTTCCTTCCAGCCGAAATATGCAGTCATACCTTGGAACGATCAGTACATGCGTTAGGAACAATGACAGAATGTGCTACCCGGGAGTCCAGCAGCTCCCAGAAATACGCTTCACGAGAAGTTATGCATGTTCTCTATCTTGTTTAAGGACTCGAAGTCATGTCTGATCGAGTATTCCTCCCATGCTTTCTCTGAGTCAGCTTAAGCGTCTCTAAGAGACTAACCATTTTGCGCACTGTAATACCCTTGCAAGTGATCCCAGACCTCGAAGGTCGGATTCTCTGAGCGCACGACGACACCGATTCCGGAGCTTCGGATACTGTGGGTTAAGAATTCGAGTTGGATGAGATCGGTATGTCGACCAAGCCTAGACAGCTTACGGGTCTCCGATCTCGAAGCTGACCTTTGTCACCGAAAACTCAGCTTCGTCTGTGGGACATGTTGGCAGGCGGGACTTACAGGAAGTCCTGGTGTCATCATGGCTAGGACACCAGGTGCCAGCGAAAGCACGAGAGTCTTGAACAGAACGCCTCTATTCAAAGGGATATTTTCGATGTCAGTTGTCCTGCTATCGTCAAACGAGGTGGTCGCCGGGTATGATGGTGCCTCAGTTACGACGCGACACGATCAGATGTCTAATAGTGAACCTAGTGAATACGTGATTACGAGGCTCACCCTTGGAATATTCCCTGAGAATGATACATTTGTTGGAAAAAGGAGACATTTTCAGCTACCGGAGGAAGTCCGACGTTGAAAGTGTCGTTGACAATTGGAATTTATACCCGGGGCTGCCAGCTACTATCATAAATCGTATCGCTATCATGATTGGCGATGCGCCTTATGACAGTGGCCAGCTGGCAGTCGCTAGCCTATCGGCACGATGATTCGAAACTATAATTAGGGCAACACCGGAAATGATGGTGCAATACACGAGAAGAGTGCTGCGACGCGGCTAAGTTGCCGAACTTGCTGATCCGTGCGTCTAGAAGCAAGCCGACGGTCGATAGACGCTATCGACCATCAACTTGCTTCATAGACATGCTGGGCTAGGCGGGAGTTGTCAGCGCTCGACAATGCTTGTCTGCGCAATTGTCTCCGTTCAAGTATCGCCGATTTCGGATTGACGAGTACGAAATTCGCCATGCAGACTGGCTGCTCCCCTTCATACTAATAGGAGTTCGAAAGGCCGAGACACCACTAATGGGTGATCACAAAATCCTCCCGATGGCTGTTTTTGCAATGGGCATTGCGTCGGACCGCGCACAACAATAATGTGTTGCGTGTTGCAGACTTGCAGCTGCGTGATCGAGAAGTCGGTGACCTGCGTGAGTTCAGCTAAACTTATTGGCTAAGTTGGCTAAGAAGTCGTCTCCCGAAACCACTTAGACCCTCGAACTCCGAAGACAGTCGTTGCGATTGTACGAATTCCGAGAAGTTGTTTCAGCTGACCGCCCAAGTGTCACACTGATCGGGGATTACAGCGCGTCGCTTGGGACGCGTTTGACTGACTTCCCAGATTGAAGCTTGGGGTGGTGGTGAACTTGTGGCTGTAAGCACTTGAGCGTCACTTGGTCCTAACGTTTTCGGAATGATTTTGAGCATCAAGGTGTGAGTATGGTGTAAGAGGTATCGCATCATTAAACCGTCAGTAAGTAGCTGGCGGAGCGAGTCATCGGCTCAAGAAAAAAGAAGGGGGAGGAGGGAGGTATCGCAAGCATGGGGATGTAGTAGGGGTAACGCTAACAAAGATGATCGTGCCAAAAATTCGCATGCAAAAAAAAGAACCGAGTCCTCCACTCATATTCTCAGCCTCTCAAAATTAAATGCCTGTAGTTGGAATTTTGATAACTCTTCCACCCGACTGTCCTTGTCCAACGATGTCGCATCTGTGCTGACTGTCATCGTTGTAGTTCGCGTCACCTCGGTGTCATCGGAGGTGGTCGTCGCGCCAACACTCCGAATCGTCGGTGCGGTCGTTGAATGTGCAAACGAGGGCATGGGACCCAAGACTGACATGCGGTTTAGATCTTCAGAAGTCCGTAGCGGGAGCTCTTCTAATGGTGATAGTTGACCCGATCCACCTGTGCTACCAAAAGCTGAGACGGAGGGCGAGATAGGGCCATGGCGGCGACCAAACGAGGACAGGGAACCTGAACGGAATGAACCCGAGCTCGTAGTTTGCATGTGGGAATGTGCAGATGGGCGGGAGGAATTAGAGCCGGAAGGAATGTGGGCTGACATAGGCGCAGAACCGGAAGAATGCGAATATGGACTCAAGTGTGAATGTAGCGAACCTCGATCAGAGAGTACGGGATGAGGCTGGTGGACCACCTGAGGCTGTCGAGCACGTAGCTCAGTAATCAGTCAGATGCTTCCCTTGAAGTAAACTTACCGTACCGAAAGTCACCCGCTGCTCACCGGGGTCGGATTCAGTCTCACTCGTACTGGTACCAAGCAAACCAGCCATCGATCTCCACCTTTCCCCTGCCCTCGGAGGTTCAGCATCCAGTACATCAATCGTAATACTAGCACTGTTAGATGATCCAGTGATGACAGAAAGCGAATCACGCCATGACTGGGCGTGTGAGCCACCAAGTCCGGGAGGGCTTGCCACGCCCCTTGTTGCCGCTGATGCACTTCCGGGAGCCGCGAACGAAGAAGGAGGGCGCGGAACGGGGAGATCAAGTACGTCGACTCCTTGGGAGTAAGGGAAGCTTCCACGGCTCCCTAAGGAGTCATATGGATCGCTGACAGCATACGCCGGCGGTGCCCCCGTTGGCAGAGGAAGGGGAGCAGACTCGTTGGCTGAGCTTAGACCGCGTGCGCTTGCAGGTGTCATTGCGGGCGAAGGAACGGAAACGGGGGTACCAAGGCGCGATACGGCGTCATGGTATATGGTGTTACCGGAGATGGCACTTTTGGCACTGACAGATGACATGGGGCGGTCGCCTTCGAGAGTGCGGCCAAGGCCAATTCGGGATCGAACACGTGGTGCGCTCAAGAGTGACTGGTTGACCTCTGCATCATCGGCGCGTACATATCCGCCAGACGACTTGGAAGTGTTGCGTGACGACGAGCCCCCGAACCAACTCTTCCTGAGCCTCGAAATCGAACTGAGACCCAAACTATTCCTCCAGCTGCTAGGTCCTGCAACTGGACCATCGTCCGGGTATATATTGGAAGACGACTCCTCACTTGGGGAACGTGGGCCAAGCTCTTTTACTTTGACACGCCGTGCAGTGTACACCTTGGAATCTTCCATATCGCTTGCAGGATAGGACACGCTACGGACGGACCTTTTTTCGTTCAGGGAAGAGGGCTTATGGATAGATTGGCGGTCAACATCAAGAGGTGGTGGAGGAAGAAGGGGCGAAAACACTTCAGGCAACGATGGATCGCTCGGCCGTTGGACGCCATACATTCGCGGTGGGCTCAAAGGTTCATCTTCGTCGTCAATCTTCAATAGTTGGCCAGGCGGCATGATGAATCCAGTCATCTCGCTACTTGGCCGTGCAGGGAAATGGGGCTCATCGTGGTACGCTTGTCCGATGGGTCCACCACCAGGAAGCAAGACGCCATAATCTGTGACGGCGGACGAACTTGTGCGTCCAGAATCGCCCGAACCAGTACTTCCAACTATCTGCGGTGGTGCAGCGCCGGGAGGAAGGGAAGCGACGGGACGAACGCTTGAATTGGCGCGTCCGGATCCACTAAGGGCGTTCCGACTACGTCGAAGGAATGAATCGACTTCTTCTCCACTGTCTCGTGGAGAACCGACACCAGCGGGTCTCTCCTCGTCAGGAGGAGGAGCCGATGGCCTGACAACCTCCCAGTGTGTCCAAATCGGGGTTTGGTGAGGCCGATTACGGAGTCTTCGTGCACGGTAGCGAACAAAACAAATGATAAGGAGGATCAAAAGATTGAAGCCCACGATTGCACCAAATATAGTACCAATGATAGCACCTTTCGAGAGTGTTGAAGCACTTGAGTAGGGATAAGACGTCGTAGATGCAGTAGGCGTGGTGGAAGTAGATGTAGGAGTAAAAGTGGGAGGGGATGTGAAAGTAGAGGGTGTCGTAGTTGTGGTAGGTGTCGCCGCTGAAGAAGTGGAAGTGAACGATGCAGGAGGAGTGAGACCACCCCAGGTCCAGGCCCCATTTGTTCCGAGGGGTATCTACAAAGAAGGGAATATCAGTCACCGCCCCAACGACGTCATTACATTCTTCAATCATCCGGGCACTGTCCCAAAGAAGACAAGGTTCTTGGTGCCCACCCGAGGGGCGCACAGCAGTAGACTGCTCCTCGGTGAGGGAAATGCGCAAGGGTGGAGGGGCAAATCGATAAAAGAATACTTACGCTAGGCCCGTAGTATGTCAATGGTAACTCCAATGTCGCCGTACTCGTCGCAATAGGCTGCCCATCCGCATTCGTAATGACGACCATTGAAAGCGTCATCCATGAAGGTAGTTGCTGCGTACCTGCCATTTCGAATGGCAAGCGATAGTGCGGTGGCGCAAAGAGAAATAAGAACGGAGAATGAACAAGTAAATGATAAACCGGATGATATTCGACAATTTAAACGGGCGCAAAGCCGTTTGTGAGTGGTGGGATGGACGAGCGAATGTGTGAACACTGCAGAGAAATGGAAACCGAGTTGGGTTTGCTGTGACCGAAGAAGGAAGTCACGGACCTGAAGAGTCAGTAATATGGAGGTGAAATGTGTTCGTTAGAAAGGTTCGTGAAGATAGAGAGCAAAAAGGACCGAGAAATCAAAGATGGGGGGTCTCCGAGAGAGATGAAAACAAAGTGCACCTGTGGGAACAAAAGAGCCGCGGTTCGTTTGTCACGTGCGTTGATTTTTTTGGTAGTCACCCCGGAACTTGACATCTTTCATTACCTTGAGACACTAACGAACAGTGCAAGTCACAAGATCCAACAAAAAACACGCGATCTAGTTCTATCCTTCCAACCGCCTCGATCGATCATGCAACATGAACATGCGTTTGCGTCACGAACGATTGGCGCCCAACTTACAATTGATTATGACCCTCCACTACAACTTCTTTGTGCCCAGCTGAGATACGTTCTCCCGAACGATCTCCCCCTTTGCATGTATGATCTCGATGTTGCGATTCACTTCTTTTCGCTTTTCTTCCACTGACGATATCATATTTGCATAGGCCATGACTTCCTCCCTTCATCGTGGTTCAGCACTGCTGCAGTTCAATGACAGTAACAAAAGCCTACGTGAGGTGGTCCTTTACCTGTCCGGAGGTCAAGCATGTAAAATCAGAACAAGCGTTAGGTTACCACTGCGCACCATGTTTAATATATCCGTGTATTCCTGAGCAAGTTCTGCCCAGCACATGAGCCCCATTCTATAAATATTCGGTGAACTCACTCTCTGCGCCTTTCAGCCATTCCTCTGTCGAGCACTCTCTCCACCGCTTCCAGTCTGCCTCGATCTCCTCGAGGTTAATATATTCCCCAATGTTCTCGAACAGCGCACCCGCTATCAGAGATGGATCAAATGGATCGACAGACGAACTTGGTGGTGCAGGTGTTGGCGGAATATGAGGACTTGAAATCGGAAGGTATTCCTGGTGATACCCATTATTCCCATTGGCGAATTGCAGAATGCATCAACTTACGTCTGGATCGTGCTGCGCTTGTCTCATTCTCTTTGTCGGCCCCTGCGCCTCATGGCCCTCGTCATTGTACCAGCCATTTGCTTCTGCATCCTCAGCGCGTATCCCACGTTTTGTCCCTCCAAAGCTCCTCTGTGAATCGTTGCTCTTCTCCATACCTACCTCTACCTCGCTCATCGCATCGAAGGACCTCGATGGACGCGCAAATACACTTTCCGCTTCATAGCTTACGTCCTCCGTGTTCGCGTCTTGTGGCCCAAGCGCACACAGGGGCACTGGTGCAGCGATGTCATGATCAAGACTTGATTGTACCCCACCTGCATTTCTGCCACCTCCTGGCCCCTCGAAAACGCGCATATATCCACCTATCTCGGCTCCGGCACCCTCGCGCATGTCAGCCTCGCCTCCAGGTCCCATAAACACTACCGAGTTTCCATTTGGGGTGTTTTCATCTCTGCCCTCTGCGAAAATTTTGAATCCCTTCTTGAGACCCCTGGGCATAGACGCTGGTGTCAACGGCCTTGGAAACTCGAATGGTCCATGTCCCATTGTCTTCCTTGGAGTCTGTCCACCAGCTGGTTGTTTCCCTCCTGCGCCGATCTGCTGCTTCGTCGCCGGATACGGAACAATCGATATTGGTGCCATCTCCGGCCTGAGAAGCCCGTCGAAGCTCCGCCTGTGCATGCTGGTACCCAGACCCGGTCCTTGGGTTGAACGTGCTCCTTGGGACCCGGCATCAGGTCCTGTACCTCGCTTGTGGCCTAACAAGGCGGCGATCGATCGTGCTTTGCCATTCCCGTTGACAAACATGTCCCGGTCCCCGTCTCTGTCGCGCATATCCGTCAGGTGTGGATGGGCTTCAGACAAAGATGGCGGATGTGGTATGAAGGCCTGTCGAGCACTCATCTTGATCTATGCGGGTTGCATGGGAGAAAGAGTTGGACAGTCGAAAATCAAGCACGATGGTATATAAGCGGGATGGATGCTTGTCACGTGCTATGACGTAGAGGTCACACTTCCCCATTGAATTGACTTGCTTTCGCCAAGGACGGCATGGAACTGCGATATATCTCTTGCTTCTTCTCTTGCGCAGCATGACCTGAGGGTATCCTCCATTTCGTTTCCTCGTTCTTGGGCTCCCATCGCGATACTTAAATGTACTGGTGTCGGTACAACGCAGAACCATGGTTCAGTTGTTTCTCCTTCGAAGCCCGTGATATGAGCTGAACCAGTGTCATTCAAAGAAACATTTAAATCGCTCGCGCCTGGAATACTTGCAATTCTTGGATTTACACTTCGACCAATCTAGCAAATTTTGATTAACTATAGTTTATTTGTGGACCATTGATATCGGCCGCCTGGCGAAATGGCATCGCGTCTGACTACGAATCAGGAGATTGCAGGTTCGACCCCTGCGGTGGTCACTCACTTTTTTTCTGCCTTCATATCGGAAAATAGCATGTGGTCTAATTTCCTGCCTCTTCAACCCGTGTCTCTGAGTCGCCAACCATCATCGTGAGCCTTCGCCTCACTGACTTCTGATACTGTCATTGAAGCCAACACGCCTATCCAAGTCCGTATGTTCTCAAATATGACCGCTTCCGCGCCGGTTCCCTCAAGAAGTCGCCATCTCGAATGTGTCCCAACTTCACACTTTTGGTAGCCTACCGGCCCAAGCGCAACCCAGCATGTCACCTCTGGAGTCTGCCATGCCACTTCAGTGACACTTTTCGTCACTTTCAAATCTGTATTATCCATTCTACTCGTGTTTGTTCGTCCAGTTTCGTGCCCTTTGGTTACTCGTGTTGCGATGCGTCTGTCTGGTACAGGCGGGGTTTGGCTGACGGCGCAATCTGGGTCGAAATCCCCAGGAGAAGAAAACGGGACCGCATCGTGCCCCGAAAAAAGCATCTTTTGAGTCCGTCACGTCAAACCGCCTCATCGAGTTGCTGCTTACTTCTGCACAGTGTCTGGCGTGCTTGCGGATCGCAGTGCTCCTTTCGCAGCCCAATAAGTTGCATATGCTTTGCCTTGTCATGCAGTCTGCTGTGCGAGTCTTGTCTGTTTGATATTCTATTGAGGATGCAACCTCAGCTCGCAGTGCATGAATCTATGCCCACCTGAGTTGCTTGGTCTGGATTCCCGTGTAATCTTCCTCGGCAAAAACATACAGCCGCAGGGAAACCTTGACTCGGACATCAAGTGGAAAATTTCATCTCTGCGTACGAAGGACTAGATAGATGGTGTGGTTCATGGAAAAGGTGCGTTCGGTTGTGCCGGCCTTGTTGCACAAATGGGCCAACCTCGATCTAGCTTATCCAACCGCGCTTCGTTCCCTGCGCGTTCTCAAATCACGAATGATTGAGCATCCAGCGTCCGCCCGACACCAGGGTAGTATGTTTGATGGGTCGATTATACTCTCATCGCATTCTGTGAGTATAAGAGCTGTCGTTTGTTGTCCACACCCATCTAACCCCAGGCACTCATGGCCTGGTTCAGGTCTGCAGGATCAAGCTTATCCGTCGACTGGCCTGGTGACATCATATTGTAGGCTATCTACAATAATAGATCAAGTAACCAGCGTGGGAGACAAGCCTGTGCCCTCAACCCACGCTTCATCATTACTTGTAGCCCCCGGGCTTTTCTGAAATTGGGCTTACTACGAAGTTTATCCACAACGGCGAGTGCGTACCGGATGACATGGATATGGTGGAATACTAAGCGACACCCAGGTTCGATGAAAGTCGAGATAAATATCCATTCTAAAATACGCGCGCTAGCGTTTCTACCAGATGAAACGCCTTGTATTGTCAGCGGTGAGGAGAGCTCGGTTCAGCTACGCCATCCTACGAATCATATGATGGGGGAGCCGGTAGGCTCAAGCACTGACGTTCTCGCCGTCGCTGTATCCAAGGACGGAAAATGGATCGTCACTGGTGCGACTGACGGGTTCACTATTTGGAACAGGGCGCCAGGCGGTGGAACTCCACTCGAGGTGGCATACCATTCCATCAGTGGAGTGAGGTCCATCGATATCTCGTCAGATTCGAACTGGGTTGTAACGGGATCGGACGCCCGCACTGCTGACGTGTGGGACGTATCTACAGGCAAGCGACACCCGAATCTTGGACCACTCAAACACGAGTACAACGTGGTCTTAGTCAAGTTCTGTCCTTGTGGCAAGCGCATCGCTACAGCCACTCTCTTCGGCTCAATTCGAATCTACGCCACGAGTTCGGGGCAAAAGCTTCTCACCATCCCGGTTTCAGTCATGTCGACCCCTTCCCTCCCCAACATCACGCTTGCTTGGTTTCCCAATCGCCCGCAAATTTTCGTAGTGTCCCAGGGTCAGATCAAATGTCTCAACTCTGACGATGGATCCATTGTCTTTCAATGGGCGCTTCGCGGTATCGGCCATCCCTCGTCCGTCACTCTATCACCCAATAGTAAACTCATCGCGTATTCTATAAATGACGCAGTCATACTCCGAGACATAGCTACGCGCCAGCAAATCGGAGATGCCCTTATGCATGGCGGAAATGTGTCGTGTATTGCCTTCTCTCCTGGAAGCGACCATCTTGTAGTCGGAGCGGATACAAAGCTCACCACATGGGATCTTCGGAAACTCTTCATCAAAGCCGCCTACTCCCCTGACGTAGGGCTTCCGCTTTCATATAGACACTTGATCTGACGACCACGCACTAGAATACCGTCGGGCCGGCCGAGTCGTGTACACTGCACGACCAGGATTCCACTCAGAAGGCACCACCGGTAAGCAGTGGCCATAGAATTGTTTGAATCCTATCAGTTTACTATCATCGGCAGTCGACTTTTTCGTTGCCCCTCATGAGCATCAGCAATGGAGCAGTCAAACCGTGGCTTCATGGCTACTTGAAGAGTGTGGATGAAGTACTCTCGGCAGAAATTGACTCCCCTGCATTCTCACTTGATCCTAATCATGATACCCTTGCAAATCGGGCTCTGGTACGAGGTCGTTTAGGAGATGGGAGGATGGCGTTGAAGGATGCAGAACAGGTAAGGTTTTATTGACCCTCGAAAATTCGGATTGACTCAAGAGTATTCAATCAGTCTCTCTCTATCCGAGCATCAGCAATAGGTCATATTGCAAAAACCATAGCCTTGATTAGCCATAATATGCATGACTTGGCTAGGCAAGAGGTAGTCAAAATTGATGCCTTCCACTCAGATAAGCACAAATTTCTTTTGACCATTGTACAGGTTGTGTTTGATGTTCCAAAGCTTGAATGATTCATTAATGCTTGTTGGCAGGGCATTCTCTTTTCTTTGTCTGGGGAGTATGATAAACAGATAGTCCATATGACCACATTGAGTATGGATCAAAGGCACCAAAAGCTATTGTTACTTGTGCAGGTATGTACATAATGTGATGATACTATGTCTGTTTAATTCTGATATCTCTTCAGGCAAACATGTACTTATCCAAGAAGGACTTTGAACATGCAATGGAGGCTTTCAAGAAAGCACATGTTCCAACTATTTTTCCTCATGAAGAAACCCCAGAAATGTGGTCAATCTCATTTGTATTGTTTCTTCTCTTGAACTCCGAATCAAAGAAGACTGATTTCTCTTCTGTTAGATTTTTGGATGGAAATTCAGTGGTCTTGCAATCCAGATTCAACAGAGAAAATGTCAATCTCTGCTGGATGATGGAAATACACAAGCTGCAAAGCTCTACCTTGAGACAATGCAGACCTATCATAGGGAGATTGTATTGCATGTAGAACTATCAGACTGGTTCAGAGGTGAGAGATGACAATGCTGATATATGTATATGATTTGAATTCTGTGTTATAGCATTTAGAAAAAATTGCCTTGAAAGGCTTGAGGGCCTTGGTGACAAAGCCCTGGACTCTGGTGACTATAAGGAAGCCATTGAACAATATACAGCTGTAGAACCTCTGATTGGAGACTTGGAACCAAAATATGCACTCCTTTTGAAAAGGAGTAGGGCACATATGGAACTTGGTCCAGAAAATTGGGACAAGGCCTTGAGAGATGCAGATGAGGTAAAGCAATCCTCACTTGAGATATACAGTATTCCACATAATCATATTGATATTTCAGGCAATCAGATTAAATCACACCTCTCCTTGGGGTTATGAAAGACAGCATGCAGTATTATATGCCAATCAACACTACCATGAAGCAGCTGAATCACTGGATAAACTAGTTCAATGCCTTATGCATTCAAAAGATCCCAGGTCCATTGGTATATCCCTTTTGCCTTACACAATATATATCATCTGATGATACTGTTGGCAGAGCTTCGAAATCAGGATGTACAACCTAATGTTTCAAGGAAAATCATAGTTGGAGTCATCAGTGATGTCTTGAACCAACCTCGACCGGATGTGCTCATCAACACCAGAAGCGGGCGCCTCTGTGACAAGCAAAAGCAAACAGAAGCGTTTAGAGCAGACCCCGAGTACAAGAGGCTCCTCTTATCTCCGGTGTCGCAGCTCGATGCCGATATTGCCTGGAAAGGAGCCATCAAGAAGTACTTCCGCTATTCCACATTGTCGCACACGTGGGAAGACGCCGGTGAACCCGAATTTCGCCATGTCGAAAAGAGGTCTATCGATCAACTTGATGAATTGGTCCCCCATAGGAAGCTGCAAACATTCTGTGAGAAAACACGCGAATACGGTTATATATGGGCTTGGAGCGACACATGCTGTATCAACAAGGCCGAAAAGGATGTGTTGAACATGTCTCTGCGGTCCATGTATACATGGTACTCTGAATCGTCACTTACGATAGTTCACCTCAAAGGCGTACTCGGACAGCTGGACGTCGATGCCGATACACTTTTGGATATTTTGGAAGTTCTGATGGAGTTTGTGGACTGTAGGTGGAACAAGCGTGCCTGGACCTTGCAGGAGTACTTTGCGTCCAGGGTGATCCATTTCTACACAGAAGATTGGAAGCCGTATCTTCCCATCGGTCATTACTCAAACACTGAACCCACTAGTCACAAGACGTTCACCGCAATCAAGCAAGGGATGAAACTTGTCACTGGGCTCGATGCGGACAGCCTTGCCGCGCTCAAACCAGGACCTCAGGACGCCCGCAAGAAGCTCCGTCTGGCTGCGACGCGCAAAGCGACAAGGAAGGAGGACGTGGCCTATTCATTGTTGGGTATCTTCAAGGTCACTATTGAAGCCATCTACGGTGATGACGAAGCACCTCGTGCGCTCGGTCGTCTCTTGGGGGCATTGCTCACCAAATCCTCCGACGTTACCATACTGGCTTGGACAGGCCAGGCATCAGAATACAACACCTGTCTTCCCGCCGAGATCACTGTTTACCATGAGGACGAATCGCGTTACGTTCCCCGTCGAGCCGAGGAAGTGGACTTTGCAGCCTCAATCCCAAGCATGCTGTCGAGCGTGTCCCCTGCAGATCTTGATACGGCTATAGAGCTTTATGACCGCCTACTCCGCTCTCCACTTCCAGAAATCCTTGATGGTCGCCTCAAGCTGTCATGTATCTGGTTTCCACTGAAATTGATCAGCCCCGGCACAAACTCCCAGAGTTACATTGCTACGGTACAGTTACTGGGAGAAGTCGAGATCAAGACAGCGGATGAGTTGTCCAACTCGCGCACTATGGTTCTTGTACATCCATGGTTCAAACGCTTACTGAACCCGAATATTCCCATGGAGGATTCCGCTAAACGCGAAGGTGCATTGAGGTTTCTTGCCGCTCTCAGACAACCCTTTGGTGCACTTTTACTTGCTTCAAACGACAACTGTGGAGACTATGAGCGCGTTGCCGCCGATCAACTCATCACGGTACAGATACGCGAAGACGTTTCTCCGGAGAAACTCCTTGAAAACATACATGTGCTATTCATACGCTAGTGGCCTTGCTATCTTGTTGAATTGAAGGCTTTGTCGTTGTTCCAGTTCCATTGTCTTTCCTTGGCGCACAGAAGTTGTAGTCTTTTTCTGAAATTCTCGCAACGCAGCGTTCACGTACACTAGTTTCTGTGTATAGTGCCCCGCGGTGTTTAGTGGTGATCACACATTTGATGGCTATACCGTATTGGATCAGCTCGCTCCTCTCGCTGGTGCTTCCCGCTGTGCTTTGAGAAATCACACCAGCCCCTGGAACGACAGACATATCTCGCACGTTGGTCGTATAGCTTGAACACTGCACGCTGCACGCGTGACGTGTGACCATGTAAATTTATGTGTTTCACCTCTGCCGAAGTGGATCGGAGCAGCGACACCTTGCGTTGGGCGATACATGAGACCTGGACGGATATCCTGTAGCGGACGCCTTATTGGGTGCAACGATGCATCGCCCATCATGCGCCATACGACGCTTGGATCCGCTCCAGCTGAAAAGCAGCCAGGAAATCAGGCCAGAGGAACTGCTTCAGCCGGAATACAAGTCCCCGGCCAATCTCTCTAGTCCATATCAAGCTGAAAACACTGCCGGTCGTCCATCTTGGATGAGCACCCAGAGATCCACCACTGTAAATCTCGGCGTTGTGAGACCTCCGGAGGAGCGAGAAAGGGAGGTCAATCGAGATGGAGCGCGAGCGAGAAGTCGAGGGGCCTTCCGGGCAAAACCGGCAGAGCATTCCGCTCATCCGGACATTTTCTTCTTCCCTTGAGTGTCGTCTGCATAGCTCCGCATTGAAGGCAGACCCTAGCATCTCCGGTCCGTTACACGGGTTCCTTCGGGCCAAATCGATCACGACCGCGTGCTCGTACTTCTAAGCCCGTTAGAGGCGGATCGCATGGTGCCGGACTCATCAGGACGAGCAGACACCTCCACCTCCGTGTGTTACGCGCATCGCCCATCGAAGCGCCTGCGGCCGCCGTCGACCTCATGTTCTATTCGCTTCCGCTCCCAGATGACCGGGCTCTACGTGGAATCTGGTCAACTGGCTATCTCCGAGATACCTGTGGTGTTACCATCTTATGGATGCCAACCCGGTGATTCCCTTGTTTGGCGCAATCAGATCATCTCCGTCCTTGTCGAGGAGATTAAATATATGTTGACGAATTCACCGTTAAGATCGGTGATGATGCTGTTCGCAATTCGGGGGCGGGGGCCTACCCTTTGCCGAGACATGTACAGGCAGAATTCTCCGCGGGCGAGCTGAAAAGAGTTTCCAGCGTGGGCAAAACCGGGTCACGAGGCTATGAGCGTCCGCTAAGGGCAGATTGGCAGATTGGTCATGCACAGGGGTTGGGGCGAGCCGGTGGCGAGCCGAGAAGCTCCCAAGGGGTTGCCGGTCGGAGTGAGAATGTCGCCCAAAAATGGTAGTGTACACTCTGTATGACCATTTCGCCTCGGACCTGCCGTTTTGCCGAGTCGGAGTCGGAATTTGAATATAGGTCGACCAATCGACCACGGTGCTACCCGCTAAGCGCCACGTCGACAAATGGGGAAGCCATGCCTTCATCGCCAGCGCTATCTCAAACATCACAGTGGGTAGTGGAGACGTAGGCCGCTCTGATGTCCCCACGGACATGGTCAATCGCAATTTCTCCCCAACGTTGCCTGTAACTCGCTGCTGGACGTTATTCAAAGCACTCACCTGAGTGTGTAGATAGACCACGTTTGATGGAACTTATCACATGGCGCTTCCTTTCTTCATCTGTGGCAAAGATGATACACACAAATTTTCACGTCCATCATACTTTATTTGCGCTCAACAGTCTGATTTCAGTCATTGGATGAAAATACCTTGGACTATTTACACGTTTGCTTTGCTGTCAAGTTTTGGGCGGCCCCCGCTCCCGTTCATTGCCAATTTTCGTGATTTTCTCCCGCCGTCAAACGGCGGCCGGGATATAACTAGCAGACCCTGAGAGGACAACTTGCAGCTTCCAAAAGCGACGCCCAAAGTGAAAAATCGTGGACATATGATCAGTACGATAACGTTCGTTTCCGATTGGCCCCACATCAACTTTCGCATCCGTGAGACCCTTTCGGAATGCAAGGTGGGTTTGCGAGACTCCCGAAAACCGTCTCGGAGCACAAATAAACCGCAGAGGTGGCGCATACCAGGAACCCATCGGAAGCGGGGCCTCGTACTATGTTCGAAGCTCCAAGCGACCCGGTCGCGCGTCATCAAACAAATCTGTGTATGGGCATGAGATCTGGTGGGTATGGGGGCTGAAACACAAGGCATTTTCTGCAGAAAAAAAAAGTCTTCCAAAGGGGATATGCCCGGCTCGCACAAGGGATCCCGAATCGTTCCGTTCGATAAAAAAAGCGGAGCAAGGCCACGAGACAAGGCCACGAATGGGCGCCTGTCAGATGCGAGTGACAGAAGGGATGTCGAAACATTGCTCGTGGCAGAACGGAAATTACCTTCCTTTTTTAGTTATTTTATTGTTCCTTGCCCCTGTGTAGATCCTGCCAGGGCACAAACGGCAGGTATCGCGTACTAATCCCACCTTATACAGGCCCCGGATTGGAGTGAAACAACCATACCGAGGCATTCCATGAACACTCCAAAGTTCTACGCACCCCCGATGTCAAGCGGATGCAGTCTCTCCATCTCACACCTGATATATCCGACGTCACCGGCCCGTCGTTTTGGTCCCTTGTTTCAAACGTCGGTCAGTGGCATCAGTCCAGATATGATGTGAAGAATGTCACATTCCGTATCCCACAGTCATGAAAGCTGCCCAAGTCGCAATCCAGAATCCTTCTCACTCACCAAGAGGCAGCTGGCCTGAGGTCCGGGGTCCCATATCATATGATGCACGGCTCATCTCTACTCCGGCAGGCACGGGTTGACCCTCACACACAAAGGCAGGACACACTCGGACCGAAAACCTGCCCAGCGTCCAAAGCGGGCATAATACGGACGCCAATCTGAGACGCCAGCTCAAGCTCGAGGGCCAAGAGCCAAGCGGTTCACATGACGGGCGTCCCCTCTCGATCTCGAAAACACACGTGGATAGAGCCTTCCATGGGAAAAAGGAACTCGTGATGAGATTGCCTATAGTACACTACGCTAGGCTTGAATGAGTCGCTCACGAAGTCAACAAAATAATCCTATCAAGCTATCATCGAATGAGAAGGAAATAAAAAATACGAATAACAAATCTCCAAAGAAAAATGAAATATATAAGTTACCCCCATTGACAATGTTATCAGATTAGCAATGTCCGCCCTTGTATAAAGAGAGCAAACAAAACGAGACATTATATGATGCGAGTGAGAGGTGCGCATGACGAATATTGACGTGCAACGCTTTAAAAAAAGTCCATGTCTCTTCGTAGTTCTTTGTACCAGTCGTGGAGCGCGTCACATAAACAGGATATCGAGTATCCCGGGACAACGTCAAACGTCGTGTGATAATTTAGCGGATGAGATAATCGGGGCTGGGTTGGGTTGAACCGTAAAAGCTCGACTTTGGCCACGATCCGAGGACTAAGGCTCGCCAGCCGCATGTTGTTCCGTAATGGTCTGTTCGGATGGATCTTCGGGGCGCGGTGGTTTCTTATGTCCCACAACGCCGACCCCGCGCAAGAAAAGAGCAGCTATTACAGCAGCTACACATAATCGCAGCGTTAACACAATCCCCATTTGGAGAAACAAGACACATACCGAGGAAGGGGAATGCGGCACTCGTCCATTGGGCGGCTCTGTACGCGTCTAGCTGTGCTGACAGCGGCGCATTATTTTGGGTTGAGTTGACAACCACACCGAGTTTTGCCGACTGCGTGTCGAGGACGCTATTGAACACGATCGTAGTAATCGTAAGACCGAACGCCGTGCCAAGCTGCAAAGTCGGGAACGAATCAGCGGTTTTGCCGAGCGGTCATTTTTAGTTACTTACCTGAGTCATGGTCTGAAACAATCCTCCTGCCAGACTTTGCTCATACGATAATACGATTTTCGCAACAAATATAGTGCCCGCGGCAAACACAAAGTCAGCGCCGCACACGACCAAGGTGGTAGACGGAAACTCGTAAGCCCAATAGGTAGCCGATGGGTTGACAAGTGCAAATAGGACGCAAGCAATTCCAGTGATAAGAGTGCCCAGCACTTGAAAAAGGTCGTTAGTCATGAATTTCTAGCGACCAAAATTGAAATATAACTCACTAACAAATATAACTAAAGGAAGTCTGGCAACCAACAATGCGACGAGAAAGTTACAGACGCAGCCCATGACGAACATGGGCAAAAAGCGGACCATGGTGTTCAGGGGTGTAAGTTGGAGGTATTTCTGGTAGTACAGCTGCAATGGCGACACGTCAGTAACTTTGCATCGTTACACACTGAACTAGGACGAACCTGTGCCCAGAACGCCCAACTCATGAAACCAGACCAATTTAAAAACGCAACCACAAGGATCGCAGCCATCCGACCCCGAGCGCGTGCCCATATCGAAACCTTCATAAGCGGTGGCGGTGTCCAGAACGATTGCGGTTTACCAGGGCTTGTGGAAAAGTTCTCCAAACGATGCTCCCACAGAAGGAAAACAACAACGAGAATCACACCAACGACCAAACATGCAATTATATCTTAGGGTGGATCAAGATGAGCCTCGTCCAAAAGAAGCAAGGAGCAAAGGACATACAAGGAGTTTTCCAGCCTACGGATGGAGCTTGCCCGAGGACAAACACGACGAGGGACAAACCGGTAGTGACGAGGAATGCGCCAATCCAATCAACCCGTCTGTCGATGTCCGTCGGAAGTATGTCAGGGCCGAACGATGCAAGGGCACCCATTGCACATAATGCTGATAAACCCGCTGACAAGAAAAACGGTGCACGCCAGTGATCCCTAAACAACACAGATCAGACGACGTGGCACTGAAGACGGGAAAATCCATACCCGCTTAGTTGGGTGAGAACGCCTCCCATAATTGTCCCGAAAGCGCCCCCGACGGGAGCACCAGCGGCGAATGTTGCAAATGCCGTGGAGCGCGCACGCGAGGGAGGAAAAGAGTGTGCCAAGATGCCAAGCTGTACAAATTTGATGAGGATCATATTTTTCCATAAAAGGAAAGGCGATGCGACGTACAGCAGCAGGCATAGCAGCGGCAGCGCCCATTCCTTGGAGACCCCGGAGAATATCCAACGTAATTCCGGCTAATGAAAGCAATGTAAATGTAAATTTGGCCGACAAAGGCAATGAGAGTGAGTCACTGACTTTTTGCAAATCCTAGTCCAATCGCAAAGACCATTTGCCAAAGCATACCAATTAAAAAACCTTTCTTGCGCCCATAGAGATCACAAAGACGGCCAAAAAATAAGAGCAAACATGCCTAGGGTAGCGTAAGAATGGGAGTGACCATGTGGAGAGCGAACTGACAGAACTCAGAGCATATGCAGATAGTAGCCATTGAAGTTGATCCTCTGGAAGATTAAGTGCTGCACCGATTGCGGGAAGAGAAATGGTCACGGTAGTCGAGTTTGAAATCTACTAGAGGGTCAGCGGGCAAGAAGGCACCGGAGTGCAGACACGAACGTTGACAACCATGGCACCAGTGCACGTCGCCACAATACCGATGGAGCGCGCCAGACTACGCTGGGGCTGAGGAGGATGGGCTTTCTCCATCTTGATTGCGAATTCTTCAATTTCTTCGATGATTTCAAGACCGAGCTGGCGGTCACTGGAGTACTCAGAGATCATAGACATGGCGTCGGCCGGGACGCTCATGGTAGAAAATAATTATTCCGCTGGAGGGAAGTGAAGGGGTAAGGGTGGCGGGGTGCGCCGTGTTGGTTTAAAAGGCTGGGGGCATTCCTTGCCATGGCTGAATGTTTATATGCCAATTCTTGGCCGGGTCGGTGTGAGTCCAATCGAGGCAATGCCGGATACTTTAGTCATCGGCGTCCCCTAGTAACGCCGAAAGTTATCAATCTCCCGCAATGCGGTGGCGACCACTACTAAACCAGATGACGGTCGAAACATCGTGCTTAGTGGGATCTCTAGTTGGCGCTAAAGAAAGCCGTGAATCGCATGGACAATCTCGCTGGCATATTCTCACCTTGATCTGAACCCGCGGACCTTGGCGAGAAAGTCGGCTGTTTCGAGGTATCAAACATCCCACTAACCCCTGCACGTAGTGCATGCAGTGGAAAAACTATAGCGGTATACAGCCACCGCGCCATGCGGTACTTAGCCCAGCCACAAATGATGAAATAACCGGATCTACATCGCCTGAGCGGGGATACGCATGGATTGCCAAGGAAAAAACTGACATCAAATGCAACCAACATAGCAATTAGTAGTGTATGCTTTACTCTGCAACGTAATTTTTACTGCCACTCGGCCTCCGGAAGAACTTCATCTACTCTCGAATCTTGGCCAGAATTTCCGCATCCTTGAATAGGAAATACTCCTGTTCAATTCTCTCAGTATAACTCGAGTCATCTTCGCCAGTATTGCGCACCTCATCCCCAAGTTTGATGGAGTTCCCACCCCACCCAGGGAGCAACACGCGATCACCGGTCTTGACCGAAGTCGGAACGACAACACCGTCCTTGTTGGGTGCCCCGGGACCTACCGCAATGACAGTGGCTTCTGGCAAAGGCGTGTTCGTGGCGGATGTAGGAAGGAAAATTCCCGACGCCGTTTTCTAATGACAGCGCGGGTCAAGTTCAAACTCACACACGTATACAATGAAACACATACCGTGTCAGCCTTGAACCGCTGGACCAACACACGGTCGAATAGAGGAACGACAGACTTGATGGATTTAAAGGTAGCCTGGGCAGCCTGGGTTATAGTTGCAACAAATGAGCTACATGCATAAGCATCGTTGAACACGATCGTGCTCACCATGAGGACAAGCAAAGAAGTGATTGGAGACTAAGTGTAAAGCAAAGTTGAGCAAAGCTGGAGAAAAATCTGGCAAAAGAGCAGTCCAGGTTTTTCGCTCCGGACTGTTTGGTTCGAACAAACAACACGGTCATGTGATGTCCGACTCTCCCCCGATCAGTGGGAAGTTGAGGAAATCAGCACTAAAAACACTTGAGAGCTCTCACAAAATGGCGAATGTGAAATGCTGCCCAACACGAAAACTACATAGAGATAACGGATCCTGATTCTAGACCCCAGCGCTGCGGTCACCAGTGCTTTCACATTCCTGAACCCGGACTCATGGCCACGATGCGAGTGCACGTTGTTTTCGTCACCCATCCATTCATTTCTCACCGCAAGTTCGGCTGAAAGCAGCCTTGCCGATACCGATCATTGTCCGCCTACTGGGGACTGTCCTCGCTACCATCTGTGTTATCATCAAACCTGCCCCGAGTCTTCGACGAATTTTTGTAGCCGGTTTGCATTTCTGTGGTTCTGTGTCGTACATTGTCACGTCAATTTGTTGCAGGACGGTTAACGAAGTAGCATCAATGCATCACTTCGAAAATTGCACACACTGCGGAGTTATCGGTGGCTTGCGATGCGTCTGCGGGCATCTAACTCAGTACCGCTAGCTTTGCTGGCATATGAGGAAAATCTGAGCACAGTCGGTAGCTATACGACCTCTCGCGATGTGCTACGCTTTGTCAAGTGCCGAGCCTCGACAGATGGAAGGGATGTAGAATTCACGATGGAAGAAAGACGCTCAGAGACAGAGCTGAGGCCACGCGAAAAATGGAAGAAATGGGCGCCGAAGGCGCACTTCTACAACATTCCACTGTCGTGTCGGCCACCGACACCAAGGACCTCCCAAGTATATATACATTGATTCACTTCACTAACGAAAAGCCGATGATCGATAACAGAAATATCACAAAAGGTGATTCGGCCGCAGAATACCACCAAAAAAAAATTCCCGATCAATTCCCGATTCAAAAAACCATCCTAACTACTAAAACAACACTAGATCGAAGGTCGAAAGTATATCTATGCACATTGAATGAACAAAGGAAGAGCGTGCGCCAAAAAATGAAGACGAATTCCAAGGAACCCAACAGGTATCGCTGCGGTGGGATGTAGTATGAAGGTGATGGTACTGATGACTGTGACGATGGAATAAAATGCAATGCGCTATGCTAGTGAGTATCGTGCAAGTGAGCAACGTGCGATCAACGTGAACCCGCAAATAGGTCTACTCACAACGAAGAGTGTGTTGGTGCAGATGTAGTACGCCTCTCTATTTCAGATGCTCCTCATGATTGAAAATGGGATGTTATACAATGACACAACCGTTTGAGATGTTGCCTTGATGATCCGAAAATTGTGGGGGAATCGACTCAAGCTCCTCATCAATATCCTGAGAGCCGGTGAGGACAGAGAGGACGGTGCTGAGGAAGTCCATGTCTGGAGAGTATGTGCGAGGCGATGAAAACTTGGGCGGGTATCGCAAAAGCTCGAAGACGAGGAAAGTCGGCTGTCTTTTTGGAGCTGGGGGAAGAAAGGCGCTCTCGTTACCTCTTTTATAACGAGGCTTTTCTATGCTGAGAACGATATTGCCCGAGAGGGCTCATTTAGTTCCAGGCTCCATCGCTAAGCTCATCTTGGGTGATGCAGAACAATAAGGATGGATGCTCCGCCAATTGTAACGTGGGAACAATTCATTTGCAGCAAGGACTTTGTAAATGTTCATTGTTTTGGATTGGCCCATACGGACAAAGTTTGAACCGAGCTCAAACGCAAGCTGGCTACGGAACATGCCATGCATTCATGTTACCTACACACTCATCGCCGGTAAACGAAAACAAAAAGAGGTGGCGTCCAGCAAGAAAAGAGGATCTTTCTCTTACAAGCCATTATCTATGTTCTCCGGTATTCACGAACATCCGGTACTGCGGCAACTCGTGGCACCTCAACTCTTCCGATTGGCGTTTGGATGTATGATGTGGGTCAATATAATGTTCCTGGGCGTTTGACTCCATTTTGATGACTTCATTTCAAGGTTGGTGACGTCCCGCGACCGTGGTGACCGAAAATATTCTAGGTGTACCTACCAGGTACTTTTGTCAAGCAAAGTTGAATCCGTGTCGTTCCTTTTACTGATTCATTTCCCCCTTGATCATGGTCCGCTGATAAACTTTGTCCCTCTCGCGTGCCTTTTGCCTCTGTCTTTCCCTCTTGCCGAAGCGTGGAAATCTCGTGTCTCATCTGGCTAGATGGTGAAATACTCCGACCAAATATATTGTGCCGACTGGGTCACATTTTCTGTGTAAAGCAACTACAAAGGAATTCCAGGGCCACGTTTGACTCTCGGACGCGTTGTGACTGCACCGACTTTCACTGATGCGACAGTAGGCCGTCTGTGTTGCTCATCACTCCCATGAAATGGAATGAAGGTGTGTATAT